>CANSNZ010000086.1:0-309015 GCA_947646795.1 Beta lomatogona | reverse complement strand
TGACATACATGTTTGTGCAACATAGCAACCTTTATTTGATGGGTCGCCTCTCGACAGAACTGCAATGCTGCTAGTCTTCTTCTTTGCCTTCATCGTTTGGTTCAGGTAATTAAACTTTTTTATGTTCTTTTAGTTGATAACTCCTTAGTTTTGATTGTAACGCAACTCTCTAAAGGGTGTGTTTGAAGCCTATAAGCGTTTCAAGTTTAGAATGAGTAGTAGCACTTAGCTATTTAGATTGATGTACTTAGTTATCATGTTTAAAAGCTTAAACTAACTATAGTGGATTTGCATTTTACAAGTGAATATTGTAGATGTGTTTTCTTACTTCAGATTATAAGTTTAACAGATAAGGGTAGGGAAACAGGGGAGGGAGAAAGGGACAAAGTGATAATTTACTGCATGGGGTGAACGTGGGCCCCAAAATCAAAGTACTTAAAAGTATATATTAGCTTGATTCGAGAGAGGAAGTAATATTTAATATGACCTGGCTCAGAATGCGTCGCCACCTTTTATGCAGGTCTTTAAGCGTTATTTCGAGGAATTGAAGAGGAATCACTCAGGGGACAACTTTGTTGTTGTGGTAGAGTAGTGACAACAAGAAGCAGTATATAACATATGTGTCAAATTGATCAATACTGATACACTAATTAGATAGTTAGGATTTATGCATGAATTTTTTTTGGGTAATCTTTTAGTATGAGCTTCTGGATGAAATGATGGACTTTGGTTGCCCTCAATACACTGAAGCTATAATCCTTAGTGAGATTCATCAATGCAAGGCGAATGCCTTCAAGATGGAAGTTGTGCAACGGCCACCGATGGCTGTAACAAAATGCAGTTTCTTGGCGCAGTGAAGGGTTAAAATACAAGAGAAAATGAGAGTCATATTTAACTTTTTACCTATGGAGAGCTAAGATAATAACTTCATGATGCTAACAAAAATATGGCCTTTTATATTTCATTCTTCAGGTTTTCTTGGATGTGATAGAAAAGGTAAACATACTTGTTAACAGCAATGGGCAGGTAATTCGTTCAGATGTTTTCGGGGCGTTAAAGATGAGAGCATACTTGAGGTAAACAAATTTCTCCTCTTCTCTGGTTTGAAGATATATTCCCACTTCTAAATTATAAATACCAAGTTATCACTTATCGCATTCTTGCTCCTTTTTTTCTGTAAAATTATATTCATATCATCGATAACTTTAGTATCATGATCTTGTTCGTTTCTTAAGCGCAAATTCTCGTATAAGATGATCTAGCAGTCACACTGTTTTTTAGTTAAACAATTATAATATAAGTTACAAAACAATGGGTAGAAGTTGGCCTTTTAGTGATATACTCCTATGAAGTTTTTTGAAAAAGGAATTTTAGAAGTTAAAATGTTACATCGAAACAATTAGAAGTTGAGATAAAGACATGATAAGCTACTTGGTCTGATCATGAATGTATGGTTAGATGGTCTTACAGAAGAGCTTCTAATGATTCTTATGGATTTTGCAAGTACATCCAAATGTTGTTGAATGTGGTTTATTCTAGCTCAGAGATCGGATCTGACTAATAGAATATTGTACATTTGATGCAGTGGTATGCCTGAATGTAAACTTGGCTTAAATGATAGAGTTCTTTTGGAGGCTCAAGGTCAAACAACAAAGGGAAAGGCCATTGATATGGAAGACATCAAATTTCATCAGTATGTCTTCATTGCTTTCCCATTTTTCCATAAATGATCTCATCGAAATATTTTCCCTTAAGAGCACATCTCAGCTTAAATATGAACATTACATTTCTCGACCTCCCTGTTGTTTCAGGTGTGTTCGTTTGGCACGATTTGAGAATGACAGAACAATTTCCTTCATACCACCTGATGGGTCCTTCGACTTGATGACATACAGATTAAGCACTCAGGTTTACTTCTTGCTCTTTGTTGTAGTTCATGACTTTATTTCATGGTTGATCACTCTTGAAATAAATCATTTATCGGCTATTAGGTGAAACCACTCATTTGGATTGAAGCTCAGCTGGAAAGGTATTCAACTAGTCGTGTTGAGATCATGATTAAAGCAAGGAGTCAGTTTAAGGACCGAAGGTACATCTAATCTATACTTCTGAGGGAAGACATGTGCTTCTTTGAGTCTATCAACAGTTCGGCTCAAGAAAAGGCCATCCTATAGAGTATAGGGTGTTCAAAGCGAAAAATTGGAGGACCCTGAATTTTCTGAATAGTTCATAACAGAAGTCATAAGGTTCCCTTAATGCTAATTTAGCATATCTAACTTTGAAGGCTTCTCATCTGTGTTTCATGTCATCAGCTATGCAAATAATGTTGAGATCGATTTGCCCGTACCACCTGATGCTACAAATCCTAAAATCCGAACATCCATGGGCTCTGCAACATATAAACCTGAAAACGATACAATTCTGTGGAAAATCAGATCATTCCCTGGTAATAAGGTATGACTTTTCTCCAACTGTTTTCAATTTTCAACTTCAGCCTTCAGGTAGGTTTTAAGTGTCATTAAGACTTCTATATTACACTCAACTTTGTCAGGAGTATCTCTTGAGAGCAGAATTCAGACTTCCCAGTGTAAGTTCTGATGATGGTGTTCCTGAGAGAAAAGTGCCTGTACGTGTCAAGTTCGAGATACCTTATTTTACCATCTCAGGAATCCAGGTTCTTGTTCCACTTCACTTCCTTTTCTTCTCTTTCCTTCCTTCTAAAATCACTGGTTGATCCAGTGCCTACTTGACTCCGGCTAATCCTGTTTCGAGTGAGGACAGGCCCAAAAGGGGGCAAAGCTCTCTATCAATCAGGGCTTGTGCCGGAGATTTCTAGTTAAATTCGTTTAACCCCTTTACTAGTTGATCCAATCACTTGTTGGTCTATCTTCACTTCTTAACTACTATAATCAATGGATTAATGGTTGTTCTTACTTATCAGCTTATTAAGAAGCTTATTTCTCATAAATGTGGTGCAATTGCTGGGTTTTTTTTACAGGTGAGGTACTTAAAGGTCATTGAAAAGAGTGGATACCAGGCTCTTCCATGGGTGAGATACATAACAGCAGCGGGCGAATATGAGATACGATTGTTCTAAAGGGCAAAGGCCACTCTCAACATCTGAACAGATATGAGCCTGTTTATTATGAACAGGGTCGCTCTTCGTGAGCAATAACTTTGGATTACATCGGTATATCGACAAATTTTAGCAGTTGATGCCGCTATAACTGGCTCTGGAAAAATGTATTAGTAGCTTATATACTGTGGGAAGGTTAGGATTGATGAAATTGTATCTCTTCAAAAATAGCATTCTATTTAACCAGGCACAAATGTTTTGTTGTGAATGGACAAGATAATGAGGAATCGCCTCCACAATGACTATGTTGTAGTACTAGCTTTAACTTTGATTTGTTGTTCAGTTAAACTTAAAACCATGCTTCCAAACAATAGAACCTGTACTACCTGATTCTTGAGCTTATATACATATTATTATAGTCTACCCTCCAAGATGTACTAGTTTAATGCAAGATATGCTGCCTCGAACAGACAGAACAGTTATACTGTAAGTCTGTAACTGTGACGTGCGGAATTGTGTGTATATTCATCCTGCAAATTTCTGTTTGCTGCAGTTCAAAGGGCATAACCTCAATACTCAATCCAATACAGTTCTGCAACCTACATTAATACATATACTCTCGCCACATACATGATACATGTACCTAAATCAACTCTGTAAAATAATAACATAACTAGAAGCTATAGATGAGTTTAAAAGCTTAAAAATCTAAAATAGAGATACATGTTAGAAAAGCGTTCTGAAGAGGTTAATTCATGCTAATATACAGTCCCTTAAAATCTCTCTCCCTGCCAGGAAATCGTTCTTCATAGTTATAAACGCAAAGCCGACAACCTCTTGATGAAAAGACCATAATTCGAGTCTCTATCTAGCATGCTTATCCTCACATATTTCGGGCTCATGCCAAAATGCTTCCCACTTCTTGTCAAAATTTTGTGACTTCGTAGGAAGTTTTCGCAGTCCTCAACCTCTTCTTCACACTTCAACCATGCAAAGGCTGAAAACCATGAAAAGATTATGATCAGAAAGAGTCATGAGTTTGCAACTACATGGGTTGAGAAATTGTCACAAGAGTATTCCTTATAAGTGTTGTAATCCTGTGTGGTACAATCAAACTTGAGCTAGTCAACTTCATCCCGGCCCATGGGTCCAACCTCAAAAAAAGCCTGTGCACGAGCACAAATTTTTTGAGCCACTTAGCGTGTACTTTGCACATGATTTATAGGTTTGAAATGTATATTGAAGTCTAACTTAACCTTAGGCACGGAAAACAAGAACTATCCCTACCCAATTTTCCCAAGTTGGGGCACAAATTTTCATCCCCAAACCACCTTGGCCCGTAACGTGCCAAATTTTTTGGTCAAAAGCCCGGCTTTATCCGATTCATAATCACCTTATAACTTTAAACACTTCTCAACTAATCAAACTATTTTAGAAGTAATTTTCATTTTCCACAAGTCCCCAACCCCCCCCTCCTGTTTCCCATTATATGTCTCGGGGAGTTGTGTCGCCACATGGTGCAACGATCGTAGGAGAAATATTTCAGAAATTGTAAAAGATATAATGAATCTACCTGGTTGGGTACTAAATGTTTGATTTTTGTACTGGCAAAAAGCAGAAGGGAACTCGGGTGTACTCAGAATCCCGCTCTCTTTCACTGCTTCTCTCAATTTCTTCCATCTATCGGCTATATTTTGATAGCTGACCTCAAAAAAAGCTCCTGCTTTCACCACCATGTTCACAACTGTCAGAGACGGCCTGCAAAATCTTTGCTGCTCGAAGTTGTGAATCCTTGGAAACACCTATGCTGCTTAGCTCTATGAATTTGGTCATTTTTTTTAGCTACTTCTTCATCCTTGACAAGAGCCCAGCTGCAGCATAGCAATGGAATTTCATGAGAAAAATAAATACAAAAAAGATGAACGGAGAACTTGTTCACTAGCGAGCTAGTGAGAGGAATCGGTGTGGGGTCTACACCAAATTAATTTAACAGTTACCCTCCTCTCACATGTCATCAGTGAATTGTTCTCAATTTAGCCTCATTGAGACATTAACAACTTTTTCTGCAAGGAAACTTGAGGATATATATGCATTTTCTTATTTGTAATATGATTTTTTCCTTTTAAGGATTGCTTGTACATATGGAGCGAAATGCTCAGTCATTTCAGGAGTATGAAAAGCTGTGTACCCAATACGCATCCCAGCGTGACCAGTGCTTTTAGAGACGGTGAACAGCATAATCTCATGATCAGCTGGTGAAGTGATTGGAGTGTACTGTGGCCAGTAATAAGCAAAGTCATGAATCAACATTCCCCCACTGCGGTTGACAACAGGTTGTCTCATGAACCCGTCTGGGTTGTTAGGGGAAGTGATCAACTCGATGTAAGGCTCATCTTTGTCAAAATTAGAAGCATCACCAGCCCATTTGTAAAGCCCAGACTTCATATACTCGACCACTTGGCGGTAAAACTGCAAGATGATACAGATTATCAACAAGTGAAATGAAGTACCTTGATTAGAAACATATTGTATAGCATGAACTTCCTGCTATTTACTCCTCGTCAAAACTTGGATTGAGGTTGATCTATCTAGATGACAATTAAGGCTTAGTTCTTTGCATCTAAACATAGAAAACCTTTATCGGAATTTATTTTTCCTAGCTGAAATTATCAACCTTTTATTTGAACTTCTTAACTTATATTAGTTCTAACTTCTAAATAGGTAGGCCCTGATCTAGATTTATTCTCCCTTATCTAAACTTACCTGAACTTAATTTTCTTAAAATGGTTCATCTTAAGTTATGATCCTAGAGACTTGTTACTTCAAGGTGAAATGAATGAAGCCCTAAGCTTCCAACACTATTTTACTCAAACCCAAATATAGGTTCATTTTTGTCAGATGTTCCATAACTTTGCAAGGATCAATAAACAAGTATCTATGTCCATTGAGGTGTCAAATACACATGCAACGGGACTAGTAGGGTAGCATAACCCAAGAGTTAGGTGGATGGGGAAATACACAACAAAAGCAATTGAAGACTCAATATTTTTGGCATGTCAACATCAAACTTTGCTACCACCCACTTTGGCCTAAAGTTTAAAAAAAAGTAATGTAACTTTATAAAGTCTAGCTCTCATATAGCTCAAGTGGGAACTTTTCATTCATAAGGTATTAAGGTGACAAGAAGAAAGGAACACCAAAATAAAAGGCTCATGATTATGCAAATATTAAGCCTAAGCAAACACAGAAAGAACAATATAAAGCACAGCGAAGAAAGAGACAATTACTAATCAATATTGCCATGTAATGCATAACATCATTATTAGTGCAGCAGACAATCAAATCAGCTAATTAAGATTCTAATCTCGTAATTATGTTACATCAGAACAAAAGTTGACTTCTAGTTGCTCCACCTATGTTGAATTTTTAGATCTAGAAGAACAGAACGTCACCGAAAGATTAGTCGGTAATTCTTTGTTTCGAGTACTATTTAAACTTTAGCGAAATTTATTTAGTAAGGGAGGCCCACCTTTCATTTTCAAATAACTTGAGGGAAGCAAAGTCCATAACTCTTCCATGAGTTTATTGTTACAGTTAAACTATCCACAGAGAAGGCAGCCAACATCACATGTTATGCCATTAAATTTCTCAAGCAGCAATATATTAGAATAATATTCATGTTATACGGCTACCTCAAACAGTTGAATTTCACTGACTTCTACATATGTTTTGTCTGCATAGCATGCATTTACTCTCTCCCTTTTCCAGATAATAAATTGTAGAACTGTAACACCATATCATTAGACACATGGTGTTACTGTCTAACGAAATTGTGCTCCAGTTGAACTCCACATGCGAAATGACAATTTTTCAGACAAGTAACCTTACATTTCAATGACAACATTGTCTTACAGTGTAATCAGAAATTATCTGCACACCTCCTCTTCCCATTCACCAGAAACTATACTCGGACACATAAAAATTCTTCTATTCAGCCTAAAGATTAAGTTACAGGAAAAATAAGTTTAGATAAGTGCTAGCTAAGTTCAATTGACATCTATTATATGGTCTAATAAGTTCATACTTCATATAAGCTTCGATAAGTTGATCAATTTAAATTTCTTTTTGAGGGGAAAAGAATAATGCCTTAGTCACCACCACCTTCAATTCTGCCCACTGAACCCGGCATCTCACTAGCCAAGTACTAGCCAACACGCTCCCAATAAATCAATAGATAACTTGGAATTGGAGGGGTGTGAATCAAGTGAAATTTTACTTTCGAGTTCTAAGTTATGAAAGTGGGGTGGTCAAAAGTGGAGTTAATTGGGGTTGACCATCATTAAAAGTTTCCAAGTATAACAGCAGCCAAATCACGACTCATGATTCTAAGAGAAGAAACAAAAGACACAGTGGTTGACTCACAGAGTAGTATGGCGTAGCAGAAACAACACTTATTGGCTCTATCCCTCCAGATGATGAGAGAGCAAATAGTGCAGCTTGGAACAGCTGTGTTGAGCCTGTGCCAACCACAATGTGCCGATTGTGTGTGATGGCATTTCCTACAATATTGTGCAATCGAGTGACCTCCTTTGCAAATTCTGGTTCTAGAAACCAACAAAGGTTCCGAACATCAGAAAAATAGCTCATAGATTGCCATCCTGAGATCATAACTGTAGTCTTGTCTCCTGCTTGCTCCCAATACCTCTCATACATTGTCGGATCGCCGCTGTTATTGCATCAGACCAAAAAAAATTGAAAATATTCCACGTAAGGTCGTGATGATTGAAAACATCTCAGTATGTCTAAACAACTCAAAGTCGTAAATAAATAGCATTGCATAATATCTGCACGCCACATTTAATGCTAGTATGTTCTTTGATAAAAATTAAAAAACCATCAACTGACTATCATTAAACTAATGCCCACAATACTTAAGGCCAACTTGCAGATATTCAAGAAGAATGCTTCATGTACTAAGGTGAATAATAATCTCCTCATTGGATAATATGTCATAATTAAACTGTTGATGGCTAAAGATTAGTAACCTTGATTGTTAGCTTGTTGAAATTATGTGTTGATCACTGTAGTTAATTTATAAAGGCATGGTGCTCAAAATTAATTGTCAGCATAACGACTTTTAAGTACAAAAATCAGTGGCCTATTCTTTGACACAAAAGGTACACTGTCTGTTTCCCATTAACAGTCTTTTAAGTTTATGCACAAGTTTTCAGAAAATATTTGTTAATGCATTCATGTTTTGAACTCACAAATTTTCCCTCCTCTTTTCAGAAGCCGGACACACAGGTTTCCCCTCTATTTTTTCTCCCTCTATAATATCCATGAACTAAAAGCAACTTAACTCACCATGCGCGGGAGGGAGTAACAATTTTGATACTTGCAGTTCTATATCAACTACAGAAATTTCATGGTTGAAAAAATACATCAATCTCAACTGGGTCCCCTTATTTTATCACCTTAAACAAAACGTGCTTGCAGAGTTGCTTAATCCCACCAATAAAAGAGTAAAGTTCAAGTAATAAAGCCTCCACAAGAAAAAATTTAAAAAAAATAAACAAAAAAAGAAGAAGAAGAAAAAGCACATACACTACATACCAATTTACTTTTTAGATACCATTATATTGATTATATTCCATGCATGGGGAGGTATGGAAGCCAACAACAGGTGGACCCAGACTATTCCATCAATTTAATGATTGAATATGTGGCCACATGTTTGATTTATAAATCACTATGTGCACAAAGGGGAGCCATATGAATAGTAAGTAGTAAGAGTGACTAGAATTCCAATTAGAACGATGTTTCGTACTACAATATAACTTTCCAAATGCTAACACTTTGTAATGCATACAATGACTCGAACACAAATATCATATCGCAAGTTGCAACCACCACAACCATATTGAAAGCAAATCAACAATGAAAAGACAGAGATATTGTCCTTCATGATTAGGATACCTTAGACAAGACCCAAAAAACTACGCATCCCCATTAACTAAAAAAACTTTATTAGCTCACATGAGCAAAGGGTTGGAGATCCTTTTTAAGTAATGGCTCATAAACTTAAGGCGGCGCACTTTAATCTTTAGATATCTCAAAGAGACAACTAAAGGAGAAGTAGGGTATAAAGTCCAAAAAAGGCAGTGCATGCATACACTAACTTAAAATAACTCACAGTATATTATTGTTAGAAGAAAACTAAAATTGCCTTTTAAGCTGTCTTTGAACATTCATTCACCTTACCAACATTTTAATACATTGGATTTTGGAGTGAAATCCAGTTATGGTGTTTTTTATCAAATGGAGTTTTGATGAGTTTGAGGTCCGGTGCTGGGTTACACAACACTGACACAATCATGGTAGCTTGTGCGGGTAAAATGGGCCACCACCACAACCACAATGCACTAGTTGAAGCATGTTATAGAGAGAGAAAAGAGCAAAAGAATTCTCAAAGATCAAAGATGAAGGAGGCAAGCTCTAAGCACAAAGAAGCTGCTGAATTCTAACATGCACCATGGGGAATCTAAACCTCAAAGAAAGGAGTTGTCTCTGTCTATACTGGCATGCCAGCACAAAAAAGGCACTTGGAAAACGTAATTTCAACACCATGCTTATGCTTGGAACTTGGAATTACTTCAATACTTCTATTATCTCGCTGCAAATTTCCTTTCTTGTTAATAACTACATCAAATGGTGTTTGATTGAAAAGCACTTATCACTAAGACTTAGGGAAAGCGTACTAAGATATAACCAAGGTGGATATTGGAAAACCACAATTATTCATTTTTGTTAAATCAGCTAGGCAATTAAGAGAAAATTTCCTAAAACGTTGCCGGAAAAAAAGTTTTGAAACACTCTATTAGTTAAACTCGACTATGGGTACTGTCGATATTTTACAATGTGTTAATTACTTCGTCCATTTCCACTTAGATGTACACTTTTCTAATTGAAAATGTCACTTTTTCGTGCTTTTCATATCCTTATTTCATGTTAGAGTATATGGTGGAAGGCCATGTCTTTTAGGCTTGGCGTAAGATTAACTCCACTTAGCAATTAGCATGGTCCTCTACATTCTCTCTCTACCTATTTATCAAATGATGTGCCCTATCTCTATGTAGCACTAAACAGAATACGTATTAGGCAATTACCCAACATAAAAAACCATAAAGTCATGTTTACGATAAACTTGTTCCCATTGCCCATGTTGTTTGGGTCGAGAGCTTACCACATGAAGTAATAAATAGAAATTTAAAAATGATGTTGATACATGTGCATAAGTTAACATGGTATGTCCCATGTTAATGTCCAAGACAAATCGGTAATGCATTTTCATTAGTAAACTTTTGATTTTTTTAGTGGTACTTTTATCACCAACTACACTATCAACACCAAGAAATGTGGATATGAATGGAGTAAACCAATGAGAAAGAACATATATTTGCAAGTCAAGAAACATATTGTGGACGTCTATACATGAAACATTCCATAAGTACGAATTTCATTACCATTTCCACAAATTATTATCTTATACCATATAAATGATAAATGTTGTTCAGATAGGTATACTTTCATGCCAAACATATACCCCGAAACATGAAAGCCGTGGTAGGGGTATGTTCAATTCTCTTCACTTAGATTTTCACTTATTGAAAGTTATTTGAACATAAACTAATAACAATATTAACAACAATAATAATTATACTAATATTAATAATCAATTGGGAACTTATAAAAACTTATTGGAACTTATTAGATCTTAATTGAAACTTTAAGAAACATTATTGAATTCAAATGATGTGATATTACAAGAGTAGATCCCATATCCGAATGTGACTCAAGTGAGGGCACTTGGTTACTTCAAATCCTTTTTCTTATCGATATCTGACTTACAAATCCACAATAGTGATTTTAATGTAAATGTGTCACGAAATGGTAGTTGTTTACTTGTTTACAATAAAAAAAGTTTGAAAAGAGTTGATACATATTTTTTTGCATAAGTGATTGCTCTCCAACTTAAGAATAAAAGTTTTTGTAGCAATTAGTTTTTATGAATAAAGATCAATCAAAACAATCAGTTTTATATTTGGTCAATAGAAACAGTTTTATAAGTAAAAAGCAATTACCAATAATTGAATATGACAATAGACTACTAGTTAATTAGCAAAAATCAATTTTAATCAGTAAAAAATCAGTTTACTATTATAAATTAGTTTTGATCAGTAAAAAGTTCACTCATAAAGTTCAGTTGAACTACAGCAAACAGTCCATTCATATCCAATTTGAGGTTCCAACTTAATTCTATTAGTCCAGACTAAAAGATGCATCATGTATAAGTCAAGACCAGAACCAACCCCAGACTTCCTAGAAATGAAAAAGGCAAATCAATTAATATTAAAACCATGCACTAATTTACTAGGAACCTTATCACCAGAACATTCATCTAGAAAACACAAAATATATGTAAAGTAAAAACAAGCTTAGGAAATAGTGTTGCTTAGATTAATAAGGTTGAAATCAATATATGGACCGGGGTGGGGGGACATTCAAGGAGAAGATTTTTCTGTTTTTACAAGTGATTTAATAATACTTGCAAGTTGCAACCAAACTCCCTAGGACGCGATTTTAGGATAATGATAGATAAGGTAAACAGACGAATTGATTATAATAAAGTAAACACCTAATAACCCAATTACTCCTCTTAACGATGTTCAATTATTCTGATCAATTCGTCGTGTTTACCTTGTCTATCATCCCTCTAAAACCATCCCATGGAGTTTGATCGCAAGTATTGTGAAACAGAGGAAGTATTAAAAGAAGAAGCCTCCTCCATGCATGAAAGATCATCAATAACATGTTGAAAACCTTCACATGATTTGAAAATCTCATGTTGATCCCCTAAAATATACTACTACTATTCACATGATTGAAAATCTCATAATCCGCTGCTGCTAGGAAAGTTAGAGCTAAAATGACATAAATACCCCTCCATGTGATTAATTAAAGACACAATCTTCTAATGATGTTTTATGCCCTTTTTCTCCCAACCATGTCCCCTTAACATGGTCAGCAATTAACAGTAATCCCACCATGCAACTTTCATATAATGGAAAACTCCAAATTATAGTATATTTCCGAAAAAGTTCAATCAAACATCATAATGCAAATATAAGAAAATAACAGGAGAACTTACTGATCAAGATTAATAACTCTCCCATCATCATCAACATCATCATCATCATTAACATCATCATTAATAATGGTATGAGAAGAAGTTGAAGGATTAAGAAAGTTGATAGCTTTCTCTGCAACTACAGCAGCCATTGAAGAAGGAGACAGTTGTTTATGCAGCTTTTCTTCTGCACAGAATCCATGAAAGATCTGCTCTGTTGTGAAATTGCTTTCTCTCTCATAAGACATCAACTTTAGCACTAACCACACATTTAACGCAACTGACACCATTAATAAATGCTTCACTGACCATACCTCCAAACCCTTCCCCATTTTTTGTTTTATTACTACTTATTTATCAATATATTTGTATAGAACAAAAAAAAGATGGAATTTTTGGGTTTTTTTTCTATAATACCCAGATAATGAACTGAAAATTTGAGATTTTTAGCGATACCCAGATGATCAAAAACGCAATTTTCAGAATTCTGAGCAATACCCAGATGGTGAAAATACAATTTATTGTATTTCAGAATGATAATCAGTGGAATTGGATTGTTTTTTTTAAAGAAATTACTTTCTAAATATTAAAAAGAATCGTACAAACTGTGGACTTTTAACCCCAGTAATTGAGAATTAGGGAAATTCAACCAGCTTCTTAATAAAAGGATGGATAAAAGAAAAAAGATTACATTTGTAACGAAAAATAAAGACAAAAAAAAAAAAAAAGGAGAAGGGAAAATTAAAAGCACAAACAAGAAGTGAAATGGGTTGTTTGTTTGGTGTTACAGCTTTTGAATCTCACATTGGCGGACATTGAAAGGAAATACAGAGAGACATGTAACATGAGTTATTAGAGAGTATGGTTTGTTTTTCGAGAGGAAAAATTAAAGAGAGAGTGAGATTTAAGGTTATTTAAAGCACAAACATGAACATAGCAAATTAGCAAGTTTAGTAGCAATAAATGTTACTCTAATGAGTGTCAACAAGTTTAAAATTGGTAGTAATAATAAGAAAAGAGTTGCTTTGCTTACACTTTTAAGGTTGTACTTATATAAAGAGAGAACTAGAGGAGGTAGGGAATAGGGATGCTCTTTCCCTATCTCTTTCTCTTTATATGCTGGCTTGATTAGCTTTTTTTGGTCACTAAAGTTGGTTAATTGTGATTTGCAAGAGCCTTAGAGGGATAGTAGTGGACTAGTGGTAGGACTTAGAAGTACATTGAGAGGCTTATTTGTTTTGGGTATTTATAGAGGTTTTGTGGAAGGTCTATGGCCATCTAGATAGAGTGAATGTTAGGAAAAAAAAAATATTAAAGGTTGAGGTTGTCTTCTTCTCGCCTTTCTTTTTAACTAATTCAAGATGTTGATTTAGGCCATGTTCCTTTGGACTTATTTTCAAAGAAAATAAGTAAAAATAAGTTCGATTCAACAAAAATAAGTAAAAATAAGTTCGGTTCAAAGAAAATAAGTTCAATTCAAAGAAAAATAAGTTCGATATTACAATTAATGTTGTAATTATTATTTTTGTTTTCAATATTACTATTAAAATTGTTATTATTATTAATATTATAATTATAATAACGATGAATTTGTAATTTTTTTAATTTTTAATTTTTTATTTTATTTTTATTTATTTTTTTATTTTAATATTTTTATTATTTATTATTTAGTAATTATTTATTATTATTATATATTATTTGTTATTTATTATTAATTATTTATTATATATTATTTATTATTTATTATTTATTACTTATTATTTATTATTTATTATTTGTTATTTATTATTTATTATTTATTATTTATTATTTATTATTTATTATTTATTATTTATTATTTATTATTTATTATTTATTATTTATTATTTATTATTTATTATTTATTATTTATTATTTATTATTTATTATTTATTATTTATTATTTATTATTTATTGTTTATTATTTATTATTTATTATTTGCTATTTATTATTTATTATTATTATTTATTATTTATTATTTATTATAATTATTATTATTATTATTTATTATTGATTATTATTTATTATTTATTATTTATTATTTTAATTATTATTAATTTTAATAATTATTGTTTAATATTTATTATTTATTATTTAATATTTAATATTTATTAATTATTATTATTATTTATTATTATTATTATTATTATTATTTATTATGTATTATTTATTATTTATTATTTATTATTTATTATTTATTATTTATTATTTATTATTTATTATTTATTATAATTATTATTATTATTTTTGTTATTGATTATTTATTATTTATTTATAAATTTAGTTATTATTATTATTATTTATTATTATTATTATTTTTTATTATTTATTTTTATTATTTTTTATTATTAATTAATATTATTATTAATTTTATTTTTAATTATTATTATTATTTATTATTATTTTATTTATTATTAATTATATTTTTATTTATTTTTTATTATTATTTATTATTTAATATTATTATTTATTATTTATTATTATTATTATTTATTATTTATTATTTATTATTTATTATTTATTATTTATTATTTATTATTTATTATTTATTATTTATTATTTATTATTTATTATTTATTATTTATTATTTATTATTTATTATTTATTATTTATTATTTATTATTTATTATTTATTATTTACTATTTATTATTTATTATTTATTATTTATTATTATTTATTTATTATTTATTATTATTATTTAGAAAAAATAAGTTCAGTTCTACAAAAATAAGTTCAGTTCAGCAAAAATAAGTAAAAATAAGTTCAGTTCAACGAAAATAAGTTCAGTTCAGCAAAAATAAAGTAAGTTCGGTTAATTCACCAAAAATAAGTTCGAAAAGAACGGGCCTAGGGCTATAAGTTCAAATAAGTGAAATTCGTTGGTTAATAAAAAAGTTACTTACCTAAATTCATTCACAAACTAAGATAAGTTCGTATAGATTTACATATATGTTCATACAGATTTAGATAAGTTCATAGAAGTATACGTTAAACTATAGGCTACTATAGATTTTATTTAGGATTTGTAGATTTAGATAACTTTAAATAGATATTATATAAAGGGATAAATTGGAAGTCATGTGTGTGTTACCTGTTGATGGGAGTTGGAAGAATTGGAAGTGTGTTCTTGGGCCTGATCGAATGACCATGCCGTGGTAGCCCAAACAAGACGCAAGACTAGACGGATAGGCTTTGTCTGCCCGACAATTTATGGTGCACGTATTTCTCTTGATTTTCATCCTTAATCGACTTATTTTAATATATACCTTCATATATTCGCGAGAGGTCACATGCAAATTCGAACATTTGGTATCCGATATATTTTTGTGAGTCCTTGCCTTCATTAATTCATTATTGACGACCCTACAAATATTGTGTTTTCTCTCCTTCCATTCAAGAGTTATGAGTAGCTTAAGTAATTTCACTTCATATTCAAGCGGGTGAGTTTGAAGATCACAATGTTATATCCTAAGGCAACATTATCGTGTTGACCTTCACCAATATTGGTGCTTCTAGGACGCTGATAATACCATATTGCTATTATTTTGTTCAAGTTTGTGGTACGTAAAGAAGTTTATTTTCCTTCTTGCTCCTTACTTTCAAGATATCTTCATGAGTGTATCATTTCTAACACAATATTTGGAGGATTAGTGTCAGTGTGTACCTACTAATTAAGTACCGAAGGTAACATAGTAACTTGCCACAATCAGGGAAAGATTTTAGTTGAAGTTGGTACAAAATCTGCCCCCAATATTTTCTTTCTGGCATATTAAATTAAATTTACTTTGTTATATTTATACATATAAAAACTTGTAGTATAATGATCGATCAATGATTCAACTTTTAAACTAGAGATGATCAACATAGGCCCGATTCGAAAATGGGAGGGTTTTGGGAACGATTTTTCCAAAAATCGGGCAACGGGAGGCTTAAATATGGAAAATCTAGCCCGAAAAGTCCACTTGACCCGACACGAGTTAGCGGGTTTTGACGCGAAAATTTTGGCCCAAAGCTTTTGTCCCGAAACGGGACACTTTTTTGCCAAATCCTGACTCGACCCATGATCAACACTATTTAAACTAAATATTGTGAGTTCGACATTTGGCCCTCCTAATTTTTAGTTCAAGTTCCACGGCTGGCCAGTGGCCACAATGTCGCTTTTGTATTTTCGAAATGTTCATTAGTAATCATGACTCAGAAAAAAAGATATTGTTGGGCCCACGATTTGCATGGCGGTACAAGTCTCCATTTCAAAAGAGGGGGGAGAAGTGGCGTTAGTTATCAAAATACAAAAGATAGAAGATTGGTGGGGTCCTCAAAGTAACCATATGAGATATTAAAGGAGTCAGTTGCAAGGAGATTGTGGTGGGTCCTATTTCTAAGGGATTGTCAAACGACTACAACACTTAGGTTTTATATATATACTGTAAATGTAATTTAGCTTTGGATTCATTGAGAAACTGCATTCATAGTACTCACAAGTAGCTATACTCTCTCTCCCTTATTAACACTCTACATATATTGTATTGCTATTCGTTGTACTTGGATGCCGGCATTGACGGCGGCACCGTTATAGTGGATTGGTGATCAAGAGAATCACCCGCTGTTTTTCCCATCTTTTGGGTTTTCCGCGTCAACAATTGTTTGTCTTTCTATTCTTTCATTTACATTCTTATTGCTCATTATTGGTTTCGCATTTGTTTAAAGTATATTGCTCTTGTTGTTGGCTCCCCCATTTCTTTTGCGTACTTAGTACAAAATCGGCATAAACAATTTGGCGCCCACCGTGGGGCCCTCAGCAAGATTTATATACACTTTTTACCGTTTTTCCTTTTTTTTCTATTTTTCCACTAGTTCGTCTGTGCCTTTTCCTTTTTTCTGTGTTGACAATGGCAGGAGAATGGGTGACAACTCAAGAGGTCATCAACGAACTCAACCGCGTCAAGGCAGCAATGGCCACATTGAAGGAGAGCTACGTCACATCCTGCATGGAGAATCAAAGCCTGAAGTTCGCTCAGCGACAATCCAAGGGAGCTAGGTCTCGCAACGTCGGCGACGTCCCCAGAATGCCCAATCTAGATGAAGAGGCATTCGAGACTCCAGTGAACCGTGACGTTCCTTTGAACTGCGAAGATTCAGACGACGACGCTGACGATGACGCCGACGCCACACTTCAAAGAGGCCAACGACGTCCCCCTTCCGATGATCCGATCCAGCAACGTCTCCAGCAACTAGAGGACATGATCGCCAGAATCCCCGGCGTCCCTCGCCCTATGGAGAAAGCGACGCCGAATAGCTATGCAGATTCACCTTTTGCTGACCCTATTGCAATGATCGAAGTTCCGAAGCGGTTCTCTGTCCCAACCATGAAGCTGTACGACGGCACATCAGATCCCAACGACCACGTCGCTCAATACAAGCAACGGATGATTACCATCTCAATTCCTCGAAACATGCGCGAAGCTTGTATATGTAAAGGCTTCGGATCAACGCTGACTGGACCAGCCCTGTAGTAGTTTATCCATCTCGGCAACGACACTATCTCTTCTTTTGCTCAATTAATTAATGCTTTCAATTTACAATTTGCTAGTAGCCGTAAGATGGAGAAACAAGTTAGTGATTTGCACAGAATTGTGCAAAAATCTGATGAATCTTTGAAAGAGTTTGTCAACAGGTTTAACACGGAAAAGGTGTCGATTCCCAACTGTGATGTCAGGACGGCGATTGAGGCTTTCCGACGAGGATTGGATGAAGAGTCGGACTTATACAAAGAACTGACGAAATACCCTTGTCCGACGTTCGAGGATGCCCAGGCCAAAGCCTTGGCTCAAATCAGGTTGGAAGAAGACATGCAATCAAGGAAAACGTTCAGTGATGCCGGCAACAGGAAATCGACGCCAACCAAACAAAGTTCGTGGCGTCCAAAGCCTTATGATCGTCCGCAACAAATTCACAGTGTCCATCAGACCGGAAGCATAAGCGATTGGAAGAGTGACCCCGGCTTGCCGCCCAAGCTCACCGAATATGGGTTCAGCATTGACGTGTCAGGTATTGTTAACACTTTACGTTCTTTGGGTAACGCTGTTAAATGGCCTTTCAGGAATGAAAAAGCAGCACCCCGACGTGACAAGTCCAAGTGGTGCGAGTTCCATGGAGACCGTGGACACGACACTGACGAGTGTGTTGCCTTACGACGCAAAGTAGCACACCTCCTCAAACAGGGTCATCTAAAAGGCCTGCTGACCGAGAAGGGACAAGCAACCACGTCAAAAAATGACGAACGGCGACAACCCCCTGCGTCGCCGACACATGTGAAGGTAATTAATCATCAATGGTGGATCAGATATTTGTGGACTAACCTATTATGCAGCTAAATGTCACGCGAGAGACGTCCCAAATCGAGACGTCATCCCCAAGGAACTCCGTCATCCTCATGACGCTGAACTCGAAGCTATGCCCATCACATTCGACGAGGACGATCTCGGTGACGACCGAGACATCCATCACGACGGTCTGGTAATTTCTTTAACTGTTAGCAATTGGCTACTAAAACGTGTGCTAGTGGATAATGGCAGCTCAGCCAACGTCCTTATGAAAGACGCATTAGAAGAAATGGGCATCGACGAGCGCGATGTCATCCTGAAATCTATTGTCCTCGTCGGATTCAGTGGAGAAGCCAAACATACCATGGGCAAAGTGACGCTGTCCACTTATGCCAAAGGAGTAAACATGCCCGCCAAGTTCTACGTCGTGGATTGTCCATCCTCTTACAACGTCATCCTGGGAAGACCGTGGATCCATAGCATGAAGGTCGTCCCCTCCTCGTATCACCAATCCTGAAGTTTCCTACCAAGTGGGGAGTGCAGGAGATCAAAGGGGACAGACGGATAGCTCGAGAATGCTACAAGACATCCCTCAAAAACCTCGTAAGATGGAAGCATAGCAATTACAGATGCAGACGTTGGGGGAGCAAGATTTTGACGAACAGCAAGTCGACGAAATCATACTCGACGCCTGAGCGTCATTAGCCCCCGATGTCCGCAAACAGGTAATCGAATTTCTTACTGCTAACGCTGATTGTTTTGTATGGTCGCACGAAGATGTAACAGGTATTGACCCCGACGTCATAATACACAAACTCAACGTCGACCCACATCATAAGCCAGTAAAGCAGAAGAGACGCAAGTTCGCTCCTGAAAGAAATCAGATAATCAACGACGAGGTCCAAAAGTTAATTGACACTAGCAAGGTAAAGGAAGTTAAAATCCCGATTGGCCAGCTAACGTCGTTGTTGTAGGAAACAAGAATGGAAAATGGCGAGTTTGCATCGATTTCACTGATCTCAACAAAGCTTGCCCGAAAGATCCGTTTCCATTGCCACACATCGATGCCCTCATCGACGCCACTGCCGGACATGAGCTACTGACGTTCATGGACGCCTTCTCCGGGTACAACCAAATACTTATGCATCCAGAAGATCAGAAGAAGACGTCGTTCGTCACCAACCGCGGCATCTATTGCTACAAAGTTATGCCGTTTGGATTAAAGAACGTCGGCGCCACCTACCAACGTCTTCTCAACGCCATGTTCAAAGACCAGCTAGGGGACACCATGGAGGTGTACATCGATGATATGTTGGTGAAATCCAAGGCTGCTTGTGACCACGTCTCACATCTAGAACAAGCATTCGACGTTATTCGAAGGTATGGAATGAAACTTAATCCTACGAAGTGTTCTTTTGGAGTGTCTGCAGGAAAGTTTCTGGGATACATCGTCACGTAACGAGGCATAGAAGCTAGCGCTGACCAGATAAGGGCCATCATCAACATCCAATCCCCAAAGAACATTAAAGAGGTGCAGAAACTTACTGGACGCGTCGCCGCCTTGAATCGATTCATCTCCAAATCCTCCGACAGGTGTAGGCTATTCTACGATATCCTGAAAAAAAACAAGGACTTTGAATGGAGCGAACGTCATGAACATGCATTGCAAGAACTCAAGGAATATCTGATGACGCCACCTTTATTATCCAAGCCGACAGCAGACGAGCCGTTACAACTTTATGTCGCCGTCAGCGAATCATCAGTCAGTGCCGTCTTGACTGGGGAAGATTCAACAGGCCAACTGCCCATTTATTATGTAAGTAAATCCCTTGTCGACGCCGAAACCAGGTATTCCTCTTTAGAAAAGCTCGTTTTGGCATTAGTCACTGCTTCTAAAAAATTGAAACATTATTTCGAAGCACATCTCATACATGTAAAGACTAACTATCCTATTAAGTCAATCTTGAGACGCCCAGAATTGACAGGAAGAATGAGCAAGTGGGCCATTACTCTTAGTAGTTATGACATCACGTATCAGCCGCGAACGGCGATAAAATCACAAGCCTTGGCAGATTTTGTGGCTGACTTCAGCCCACGACTAGAGGCATCGGCACAAAGTGAAGTAAGTATGCTTGATGTTAACACAATTAGTACTAAATGGGTGTTGCACGTAGATGGATCTTCGAACTTTCGAGGCACCGGATTAGGTATACTGCTGAAGTCGCCACAAGGGGACGCTATAGCCCGAGCTATTAGCTGTGATTTTAAAGCTACAAACAATGAAGCGGAATATGAAGCATTATTGGCTGGGTTGACTTTAGCTAGAGATCTGCAAGCCACCGACATTGAAGTATACAACGACTCATTGTTGATAGTTAGCCAAATCAAAGGAGAATTCGCCGCCAAGGACTCTAAAATGACGGCGTACCTGGAGGCAGCCAAGTCAAAGGTAAAATCTTTTGCAAACTTTAACATTTATCAGATCCCAAGGGATCAACAGACGCATTGGCCAATATTGGCTCGGCCATGAGAAAATCAGGATTCAAGAATATACCCATAGTGCACCTAGCGACACCAGTGATCGACCGATCAGTAAACGATGCCGACGTCAAGGAAATCATAATGACGCCGTCCACCAGTTGGAAGGCACCGATCATCTCATATCTCAAGGACGACGTACTCCCGGACAACAAACTACAAGCGAGAAAGGTACGCTTTAAATCTTCGATGTATGTTCTGATTGACGACGTACTTTTTCGAAAGTCCATTGCAGGTACTTATTTACGTTGCCTTGCGAATGTAAGCAAGTACTTCAAGAGATGCACGAAGGGAGTTGTTGTAACCATTTAGGTGGACGCAATCTATCCAACAGAACTTTGCGAATGGGGTACTACTGGCCGACATTGAGGCGTGACGTCGCTGAATACGCCAAAAATGTGACGCTTGCCAGCGACACACTGCCATATCTCATAAACCAGCAGAAAAGCTACACCCAACTATTACCCCGTGGCCCTTCATGAGGTGGGGGATGGATATCGTCAGCATGTTGCCTCAAGCGCCGGGGCAGAAGGTGTTCATGCTAGCGATGACAGACTATTTTTCTAAGTGGATTGAGGCTGACTCATTCACCCAGGTACGCGACAAAGAAGTCATTACTTTTATATGGCGAAATATAATCTGCAGGTTCGGCGTCCCGTCAGAGATAATCTGCGACAACGGCTCACAATTCATCAGTACGCCCACACGTAACTTTCAGGCAAGATGGAATATACAACTAAGTACTGCGACGCCGAGATATCCACAAACCAATGGACAAGCTGAATCAAGTAACAAGTCAATCATAAAAGTTATCAAACGACGCTTGAAAGCGGCCAAAGGTAAGTGGGCGGAGGAACTACCGTCAATTCTTTGGGCGAACAGAACCACCCCCAAGACGGCGACGGGGGAAACGCTGTTCTCACTAGTGTACGGATGCGAAGCAGTTTTACCTCCAGAGGTACAGATTCCGACGGCGAGATATGGATTATTGACGCCGGAGATAATAAACGAAGAGGAGATACGTCACGACCTCGTTACCAGCGAAGAGTTAAGAGAGGCAGCGCTCGTACGAATGGCGTCGCAACAACAGATAATAGCCCGAAGTTTCAACAAGAATGTTAAGGCAAAGACATTCAAGGTAGGCGACTGGGTCCTTAGAGAAGTATTCCAGAACACTAAAGAACTTAATGCAGGTAAACTAGCACCAGCTTGGGAAGGACCATATCGCATACAGAAAGTAGGCAACGGCGCCTATAGGCTGTGCACAAGGGAAGGTAAACAGGTTCCACGAAGTTAGAACGCCGTCCATCTGAAACTGTATCATTTCTAGAGTTATGTTGCCAACAAAAGGGACGCCGTCACAGGTAAGTAATTAGATGAAACATGTTTCTTTTATTCAAGTCATTATGTTCTCAACATATTTTTAGTTCTCCTTTAAAAGTACCATTGTCCTAAGTAACATACTGACTTGAGCGTCGGAGGGCCGTTGGTAAAGCCAACGACCATCTCACCTTTGTTCATGAAGACAGGCATGTAAGACGAGGACACATCGACGACCGACGGAGGATACTTTCAATCAGACAACATACAATAATCTGACGCCGACACACACGACGACGGCGACAACTTACATCAGTGTGCCAGAGCTCGACGGCGTCCAGGCAAAATGCAATATGACTACCATACAATAAGGAACACACACCTTAAGAAGTCATCAATACAATATACAAACAGGCTAAGCATACTTAATTGGAAGTGGTGATTTAGCCCTTCAAGACAATTAATGTTGCAAACGGCACCTAACATTAAAGGTACCTACATACATACATACATACACACAACGATATTGACAAAATATACACCTACATGAGGCAAGTTAAACACACAAAGAAGGAACATAACATTGATATTTGCCGTCACGGCGATAAGTCAAAAGCAACACAACATAAAACTTGAAGTTGTTTGAAACCAAATCAGTGTTCTAACACTGACACAATCGAACGAAAGGGAAATTGTTCTACGTTGGTGGCACAACACCATGCAAAAACTAAACATTGAAAATCACTTTCTAATTTATATCCATGGCATCCTTGTTTTCACCAACAGGGGTCGACTCAGCCGTCGTCGTCGTCTCGGCATTTGCAGCAACGCCGTCAGGAAGAAGATTGGCGTCAGAACCGTAAGCAGCAAGGAACATTTTGACGTCGTCCTCCGGAGTCCATGATGCCGTCTGGCCATCCATGAACTGCTTCATCAACCTCGCCTTGGTCCTCTAAGTGTATAGGCTTGCAGCGTCGATGAGCTCCTCTTGCAACGCCGTCACCCGGGCTTCTAGTTCAGCAGTACGGACGTCCAACGACTCTTTGAGTGACGCCGCCTCCACAACTTTGGCGCCTAGTTCTTCTTGCAACAATGCTACTTCGGCAGTCTTGGCTTTCAACGCCTTCTCGGCCTCCGACTGAGCAGTAATGGATCTCTCCAATTTCTCTCGAAGGGTCTTGCACTCCTTGTCCAGAACAATAGCAGAGCTGCGGATGGCCAAAGAATTCTGGATGGCCTATTCAAGATAATAACACAAGTTAACGTTACGAAGGACAGTGGCAATATTGCTAATGGGTAAGCAACAACTTACATGCAATTGTAGCGCCAACCCTTCGTCGGCGACCTGATGAATTGGGAGCCTGGCGAGACGCTTTTGCGGCGCAGGGAAAGCTAATTTCTCGGCGTCAGGCCAAATGGTAGGATTAGTGTGTTCCAAAATCCCCTTTGGGAGAGAAATACTGAAGTTTCCTTCCTTGGTCGGCGTCGATTCTTTGACAGCGTTAGCTTCATCAGGTTTGACGCCGGCAGGAGATTTGGCAGTATAAGCAACGGCGGCAGAAGGAGCGGGCATGCTAGCTTGGGCCCTCTTTCTTTTCAACGTTCTCTCCAACATCTCCGCCTCCGTCAAGGCAACCATAGGAGACTTGCTCTTAGTAGATTTGGTGTTTTCTGATAACAACATATCAATGTGAGCATGGGATCACATAAAGAAGAAGATGACGGCGTTTACGTATATGCCATACCTGAAGCCATTGAAGGGGAATTGTTGTTGGAAGGCTCGTCGGGGTCTCTGGGATGTTCGTCGGCGTCAGCTGGGACTAAATTGAAGCAAGCCCTGAACGCCCGTTCTTCGGTTGAGTAAGTTTTCAGAAGACGATTGGCCTTGGTAGGGGAATAGTCGTTGTCTTCTAACGTCAGTGGCAAAACTTCTGCAAAACATTACAAAATTAGACGGCATCAAATTCTCAAGCCAACATGAACTCACAAAAAGGTTAGAATCATACCTCCAGAAATTCCAGCCGTCGCACAGAAACGCATAATCCTTCCCCAACGACACTTTGTCCACAAACACATACCTTTTCTTCCACCCTCTGCCGTTGGCCCCCGTATTACCCACTAGCGACAGACGTCCGGGCCTTAGGAACAAAGTATACCTCGTGTTTTCGACTTTCCTCACCTCATATACATACACTAAATCCACCAACCCAAAACTCATATTCATGCCCTTAGCCAAGATGTCAATTACATGAATAATCCTCCAATCCAAAGGCATAATCTGTCCTGGGCTCACGTTAAGGGTCTCAAGGAGTTCTCTCATAAGGGGGCAAAGGGGGAACTTATGGCCAATCTTGAAGGGATACTCATAAAAAATCACCCAACCCGCGGGACAGTCGTCGGGTCGCTCTTCTTCCCTGGGACTTCGAGCTTTTGCTTGAATAGGCAACCCGCTTTTTTCTAAAAAGTCACCCAACTCTTCTTCTACAAAAGTGTTGGGTACACTAGGACCCCCAATTACGCCGGCGTTGATAACAATTACTTCGCCGCTAGTTTCGGAGGGTTTGGGGGACTTGCTAGCTTCCCTAACTTTAACGACATCTTTTGGAGCCATGGAAGGGGAGAGAGAATTCCAAAGAAATTGAAGTGAGAAGATGAAGATTATTTACCTAGGTACTCGCCGGAGAACGAACGAAGGTAGAAGCCGAAGGATTTCTTGGTTCTTCAAGAGAGAGAGTGCTTTTGTGAAAAGTTGAAAGTGACAGGGAGAGAGAAAAGGTGAGGATGGCGTGTGTTTTTATACGAGGCAAAGGAGGAGCGGTTGGGGCATTGATGACGGTTATTGGGCTATGTAATTGACACCATTCTCTAGGCGGTTGACAAGTGGTATCAATTAGGGGCAATAGTTGGGCCCACGATTTGCATGGCGGTACAAGTCTCCATTTCTAAAGAGGAGGGAGAAGTGGTGTTAGTTATCAAAATACAAAAGATAGAAGATTGGTGGGGTCCTCAAAGTAACCATATGAGATATTAAAGGAGTCAGTTGCAAGGAGATTGTGATGGGTCCTATTTCTAAGGGATTGTCAAGCGACTACAACACTTAGATTTATATATATACTGTAAATGTAATTTAGTTTTGAATTCATTGAGAAACTGCATTCATAGTACTCACAAGTAGCTATACTCTCTCTCCCTCATTAACACTCTACATATATTGTATTGGTATTCGTTGTACTTGGACGCCGTCATTGACGGCGGCACCGTTATAGTGGATTGGTGATCAAGAGAATCACCCGCGGTTTTTCCCATCTTTTGGGTTTTCCGCGTCAACAATTGTTTGTCTTTCTATTCTTTCATTTACATTCTTATTGCTCATTATTGGTTTCACATTTGTTTAAAGTATATTGCTCTTGTTGTTGGCTCCCTCATTCCTTTTGCGTACTTAGTACAAAATCAGCATAAACATATATTACCACATAAGTAGGTCACCTCCTTTAGTACCTGTGTCATCTTTGTAATCTGTATTTGAACTCCGAGTTGTAAAGAGCCATAGATCTTTGTATCATGGTGCAGGTGTCATAATTCATGTCCTAACTCCTAACATGTTTTTCTGATTTGGGTTGGAACTATTACAAATATTGATATCAGAAGTGGGACTTGCGACCAATTAAGAATGTTGAATTATGGGACGCCTTAAAAGAATTTTTTTTAGGTAAGCCGACATTTTCTCCATCACGTGGGAGATTCAGCGTGCACAATGCCGCGATTACTAGCTAATCTTTTACTTAGCCACTCAATTTGAGGCATGCTGCTTTTTATTTTTATTCATTATTCAAATAATTTATTTCAGACAACATAAAAAAATACTTTATCCCTTTTAAAATGTTATTCATATCTTGATTCTTTTTTATCTTAAAAAGAATCCAAATAGTAAGATTAAGGGTTTGTTCTCTTCGGCGTAAAACAACTGAACTGAATTGAAGTGAACTGAACTGAATTAAATTATAACTAATTAATACTCCCTCCGTCCCAGAAAGATCTGAACACTTGTTGGGACACGTAGTTTAAGGCGATAAGTTGTGGTGTGGTTATCAAATGTTATTTTATTTAAAAAGTAGATGTGATAGGAGTTGGTGGGGTATTTTTTATTAGAGGAGAGAGAAAGTTGGATAACTTTTTATTGCTAAAAGGTAGAGTGTGAGCCAAAGATGTGTAAAAAAAAACAATATATTAATGGTGGGACCATGTCAAGAATGGAAGTGTTCAAACTAATTTGGGACAAACATAAAAGGAAAGTGTTCAGACTATTATGGGACGGAGGTAGTAGTAATTTAGGAACTGAATTGAACTGAACTGAAAATAAGTTGGGGAGAAAAGGCCCTAAAAAAACCGGGATAGTATTATGTACTTCCTTTCTTTCTTTTTTGGCAATTACAATACACTTGTTAAGAATCAACGTTGGCTAGTTGGTTGAAGGATATCCTTCCATTCTTGTGAATGTGGCAGGGGTTCGATTCTTACCCCCTTACAAAGTAGGATCCCCAATTTCCCCCACTTATGCAAGGATATGCATCTTACCTTAAAAAATTTACAATACTCTTGTTATTTTTTAAAAAAATTGGTAAGAATAAATCCTATGGGCAACCCTTGCACAAGGCCCCCATCCAAAGGTCCATTACAAGACATTGAATTTATTGCATTTTCACATTATTATTACTCTTTTTTCACTATTTAGTAAGATTGTGTGATCGTACGATCCGATTTTACCAATATAATCCTACCCTACATATTGTTTCAAGATAGAATCACAATCCCGACAACTTGTTCATCCCTTTTTACCCTCAACTTTAGTTGGGAATTGTTATGGTTTTCACTTTGGGTAAAATTCTTAGTTTTTAGTATAAATGACTATAACTTCGTTATAAATAAGGATCCTCTTATCTCCCCTCAACTTAGGGCTCGTTTGGTTGAAACTTTTAAAATTGGCTGTAGAGATATGATAATACTTAGTCATATTATCTTTAGATAATATATTTTGCTTACTATATTATTTCCTAGTTCTACCTAAGTCAGGATTATACTTCCTCAGCTTATTAATAGTTGCACCATTTGCATAGTGTTCACTATTCATATCTTAAACTTTGATTGTCTTTGGTGCTCTATATTTTAGGAAAAACATAGTTATATGTGATCTTGTTAGATTCGTCTCAATGTATTTTTTTAATATCAACTTTTTATAATTTTTACTTAACAATAATTAATGATATTAATGTTTGAAATGCATTTACAAGCGTAAAAACATGAAATGGTGCAACTATTTGTAAACGGAGGAAGTATGTACTATAAATATTCTCTTTGTTCCATAATAATGGTGAAGCTTTTTGGCTCTCAACTCAATCTTTACATGGTATCAAGAATGAGTAACATCTTAGGTAAAAACCTCAATAATTCGATCAACTGTTTTTTTTTTACCAAACCTTCATCTCAAATTCAATCAACTGAATTTTTTTACAAAAAAAACACAATGGTTACAATATACTTCCTCCCTTTTTTTTAAGATGACCCATTTTGACTTTTGACACCATTCATATGTGTAACTTTGACTATCTTTTGTGATTTGTACTTAAGGAAAAATATAGTCATGTAGGATCTTGTTAGATTCGCCTCAATGTATATTTTCATAATATCAACTTTTTGTAATTTTTGCCTATTGATAATTAGAGATATAAAGGTTTAAAATAGTGCATTAGCATGTGTGTCCAAGGGAAACGGGTCAACTAAAACAAACTGAGGTAGAATGAATCAGAAGGGAATTAAAATACGGTTTTTTCACCTGATACCCCCGAGTTTCCAAAAAATTCACCTGGTACCCTCCATGTTTTCAAAATTCACCAGGTACCCCTCAGTTTTAAACTAATACACTCAGATACCCTTAATAACTAACGGCGGTTAACGTCGTTAGTCTTAACCCCAATTGACCCCAAAATAAACCCTAATTAACCTAATTAAACCCTAAATAAGCTAATTAAACCCTAAAACCTAACTAACCCTAACTCCTAAACCTAACCCTCACCCCTCCCCCACCATCCCCCACCCCCCAGCCTCCTCCCTCCCGCCACAGCGGCCCCCTACCCGCTACAAGAGAATCCCTCCCCGCCACAGACCCCCCCCTCGCCGCCACGTAAGACCCCTCTCGATTTCCTCCCTCGCTAATTTCTTCCTCCCCCGCCGATTTCTTCGATCGGAGAAGTTCGATTTCTTCGATTAGACCATGTACAAAGTTCGATTTCTTCGCACTAGTGTCATCTTTGATCGAAAATTCAAGGGGAGGGGTTGCGGAAATCGAGGGGGTAGGGTGAAAGTTGCGAAAATAGAAGGGGTAGGGGCGATGGGTGGGGGGCGAGGCCGCGGGAGTGGGGGATGGGGTGGGCGAGGGGGTGTCGAGGTTGCGGGGAGTGGGGGGGGAGGGGGGCTGCGGGGTGGGGGGGGGGGTGGGGGGGGGGTGGAGGAGGCTGCGGGGGTGGTGGGAGTGTGGGGGAGGTGTGGTTAGGGTTAGGTTTAGGTTTAGGGTTTAGGGTTTGGGTTAGTGTAAGGCTTAGGATTAGGGTTAAGATTAGAGGTTAATTAGGGTTTAAAACAGGAAATTAGGGTTAATGACTAACAGCAGTTAACGCGGTTAGTCATTAAGGGCATTTGGGTGTATTTACATAAGACTGAGGGGGTACCTGATGAATTTTAATAAAATGGAGGGTACCAGGTGAATTTTTTGAAAACTCGGGGGTATCAGGTGAAAAAACCGATTGGAATATTAATGCGCCTTACAAGCTAAAGCCTTGTGCTTCCCATGAACAACACGATGGCGGAAATTATAAGAGATATATTGATATGGAATTATGGAGCTGGCTAATTGATGGATCTAATACAATTTTAATTTTCTTTTTTATATACTTCTTTCTCGTATTTTTTTTCTTTTTCTTGGTTACAGAAAATAAAGGGAGATAATCATCTAAATTGTTTCCATTCAGTTATATTTTTGGTTATTGAGCCAAACTGGCCCTTACAAGCGATGTGTCTGTAATGGGACATTAAATTTAATTTTCCAAGAAAAAGAGAGAAAGATGAACTTCTTAATTAGAAAGTTACATAACCCTAGCATGAGCTATTAGTAAGATGTAATTAATGGAATGATTTTTCTAACCTATGTCACAAGGCATAGGTTAAGGATTTCAAGATTTTATTAAAATAATATATAATACAACAAGATTCTATTTGGGGATAATAAATAAGGATAAATACTTGAGATAGAGATAATTATGTAACATTTTTTTACTTTGGTTGGATTTTAAAATGGAAACTTTTTGTATAACGATATCTTATATATAATTTTTTATACTCTTTAACTTATGCCTTGTGGCATAGATTAGAAAAATCCTTAAAAGAATTGACTTTTGTTGGTGGGATGAAACACCCCTAATTCTTGCACTAGGTGAGTGATGAGTTGACATCGAAATCATTTAATTAACATCCGAGCTTTTGGAAGGAGTTGACAATGCACTCTTTTTCTAACATCTGTTTTTATAATGACCAAGAATTGAGAAAAGATAGAAGGGGGGGCACGAATATACATGCCACTAGAGTTTATACACGACTGAGTACCATTCTTCTTAAGGAGCACTTATCCCTTTAATTACGAAAGTTAGGGGCCAGCAGGTCAACGGTCGGCATGCCCTAATTATAGCATAGAACCAATAGTACAATAATTACAGCTAGGTCCATACATTATTTTTTATATTTTTCTTTTACAAAGAGGTACGTGCCACGAGTCCACACCATTATTATACCCAATCGCTATTTACCGTCCGTATTTTTTTCTTTAAATACCCCCATGCCTTTTCCCCTTTCACCCCACTCTACTCTCTCAACTCTCATCAAACTTCATCCCTCTCTCTACCATTAAGCACTACCACCACCACCACCACCACCACCAACCACCTCCGACGAACCAACTACCCACGTGGACCAAAACAACCGGGGCACTACCAACACCGGAGCACCACCTCCGCCATCGACGAACCAACTACCCCCGTGAACAACACCACCGGCTTACCACCAACACCAAAGCACCACCGGAGCCCGATCGGAGCGACACATCCACCGGAAGACCACCATAACCTATTTACCACAATGTCCGATGAAGAACCTTCAACGCCGCCGGAACGAAATGTGGTTAGTTTTTAAATTTTTTTCCGCCACCAGTGACGGTAACGGATGAAAATTCCGTCACCCCGATGGAGGTAACGGATGAAAATTCCGTTACTTCCATAGAGGCAACGGACAAGAATTCCGTTACAACCATGGAGGTAACGAAAAAGCAGTCTGTTACCATGGTAACGGACAAGAATACTGTTTCCTCCATGGCAGTAACGAAATTCTTGTACGTTGCCTCCATGGAAGTAACGTAATTTTCATCCGTTACCGTGCATTTTATCCCGAATATTATTTTTCCGTGATAATTAGTATTGATTTTCTAATTAGCGAATAATAGTTGGTGCGTTTCTATTAATTTTGTTAATGAATATTTAGTTAATATTTATAGCTTTTTTTCCAAATATGTATGCATATTATTGTAATTATTTTGATAATCAGTAGTAATTTTATAATAGTCGTTGCAAAAATTTATTGATGAATGTTTGTTATTAAGTTGAGAAATTGAATATCTAGTTAATAATAGTTGTGATTGGTAAATAATAGTGATTACTAGTTACGATAAGTAAGTAAATAATAGTGATTAATATTATTGATTATATGTTGTCTAAATTGTAAAAGGTTAAACATTATAGGTTTATTTGCCGGATTTTGGGGGTGATTATATAGATTATAATCACATGTTTTATAATGAAACACTTTGGGCTGAGAAAAAGGAACTACAAGATTGGGTTAAAACAAGGGTACATGAAATCGGGTTTGTGATGGTAATTATGTCAAATCATAAACATGATCCTAGTGGTCGACCATATGTTTATATGAAATGTAACCAGGGCGCACCATATCGGGGTGAAGATAGGGATCTTAGTGTAGCAACGTGTAGCTACAAAGACAAAAACATGTGGATGTAGAGCGGGAGTTAAAATAGAGTTTTTGGAGTACCCTTATCGAACAGGATGGGTGATCAAAGCAGACCCAGGGATTAAAGGCATGCACAATCATGAGTTCATTCATTACCGTGAGGGCCACCGAGCCATGAGCGGCCTTAGTCCGGCGGCTAAGGTTTTCACTCGCAATATGATTAAGTCGCACGTTAGGCTTGCTAGTATCATGAAAACTGTTAATGAAAAATTTACCGATGATCATCCAAATATGAGACACTTTTACAACCTGAAGGAAAAGGATAGAAGGGAAGCAATGGATGGCAGAGACGTGAAGCAACACTTCCTTCACCTTGCTCGAGAGAGCCACTACCTTCATTGTATTAGGTAAGACCAGGAGACAAATGCAATGACTGCGACGTTCATGGTGCACCCTCGTTCGGCAAATATCCTCCGCACTTGTCCGCTTCTTGTTGGTATGGATGCAACATATAACATCAACAAATATAACATGCCTTTTCTACAGCTCATTGGGATGACGCCTTGTAACAAGAATTTTATGGTTGGGTATTCTCTGATGGCCAACAAAACAGCTGATAGTTACAATAGGGTGTTGGACAAGTTTAGGTTGCTTATTGGAGTGAATGTTGTCCCTGTTGCACTCATAACTGATCGTGATTTGGGCCTTATGAAAGCGATATGGGAAGTGTTTCCTAACTCTGCACATTTGCTATGTAGATGGCATATCAACAAAGATGTGCAGGCTAGAGTGAATAACATCATGGGCAACACCGATGCGGGTCCAAGATTCGTGATCAGAACTTGGTATCGAATAGTCAACGCGACCTCCGAGAGGGCTTATGAGGCCGAGGTTGAGAATATGAGAGATGTTTACAGAAAGTGGCCTAAAATCATCCAGTACGTGGAAACAACTTGGCTTGTGTACAAAGAGAAGTTTGTGCGGGCATGGACGGACAATGTACTTCATCTTGGGAACACGTGCACTAGCCGAGTTGAAAGCGCACACTTTGCACTGAAGTCTTGGGTTTTTAGTAGCACAACTGCATTGGACACCATCTTTTCTATTGCTCACATTGAGATAGAAAATCAGGTGAAGAAGGTGGAGAATGACTTGGAGGAAAATCGTACGCGGGAGTTAGCCAATGAGGTATATGAGTGTTGCGGTTGCTCGTTGAGAACCACACATGCCATTCCATGTGCGTGCGCCATACGCAGACGATTGGAGGCGAAGGAGAGTATGTACCTGACAGACTTACATCCTTATTGGACTACTTTGATCCTTGGTGATGGTGTTAATAACCCTGAGTTTGTATGAGGCAGCACATGATTCTCTGTACTTCTTAGAGTTGGTTGACCAGATTCAAGTAGTGATCCTGCCGTCTTGCGGAGTGCTGCCCGGGTTCTGAAGGAACATCTGCGTAATCCTGGTGATTCAGCTTTTTAGCCCGATGTTGTCGAGAACCCTAAAGAGAGACCACGATGAAAGAATCACTCAAGTACACTGGAGGAGATCCTCAAACCGAACATACAAATCAGAACTCGGGAAGCAGCACTCACAGTGCGACCCTCAACAGGAACACGTATAATCTGCTAAACGCCATGCAACATGATCGTCATCTCTCCAAAAGGCAAGTGAAACGTGTTCGTGTCGGGCTGCCAACGCTCTACAAACACTGTAATCAATGGGAAGTCGAGGTGGCCAAACATAATATGTGGCAAATGGTTAATACGAGATCTATCCAAGAGCTGCAACGACCGTTGCTCGAACGCCCAAGTCATCAACACATCAAAGGCACCCGAACGATTATGACACAGCATAACCGCATGAGACTCCGGATCCTGATAGATAATGTCGCTGACGTGACCCCGCCAACTAGGAATCACACTACCGTCAAGAGGGCCCCCAGGCATAGCCTCGGTAACTAACCCAGAAGTATCCCTAGCAGCTCTGGTCCTGCTCGTCGTCCGACTTCGTCCGGAACTTGACGATCCCGAAAAAAACCTCCCTCCTCTACCCTTTCTCACTGGCACAGGAGGCTTCACCCACATCATCTGCAGTACCACCGCTCAAAACATTTTATAACTCCTCCTCATCTGCTGTATCCCAACCCGGACTGTGAGGCGCATCCTCAGGAATAGGAATCGGCCTAGCCTAAACTTCAGCCCTCGCCCTCCTACTCGATGCATCAACACCACGAAATCTAGTGTGTTGTGGCGTCGATCCCTCAAGACCCTAATTATTTATTATGTTAATTAGTTATTATTTAATGTCTACGTACGTTCGTCGTTATTATATTGTAATTACTACTAGTAATTTATAACCATTGACATTCTAATAATTAATTAACTAAAATTTAAACAATAAATAATACTAACATGCATTAACATACTAACATGCTAATATCATTAAATATTATTATAACATATTAACATGCTTAAACAAATTAAATTAATTTATAACTATTCACTTTCTAATACTTAATTAACTATAATTAAAACAACAAATAATATTAACATTGCTACTAACATGCATTAACATACTAACATGCTAATTTCATTAAATATTATTATAACATATTAACATGCTCAAACAAATTAAATGAATTTATAACTATTGACATTCTAATAATTAATTAGCTAAAATTAAAACAATAAATAATACTAATATGCTACTACATGCAATAACATAATACTCCTTCTATTTTTTTTTTATCCTTCTCACTTTTCTATGTGCGTCTCCCAATATACATCTTTAAACTTAAATATCTTTCATTATATATTAGTAAAAATTATAACAATTGAATATTAATACAGTACTAATTAATACGAATCAAACAAGACCCCACGTGACTATATTTTTTCTTATAAATTGAAAAAAATTGAAAAGATTCCCTCTAAGTATGGATAGTATCAAGACTCCAAGTCAGAAAGATAAAAAAAAAAACAAAGGGAGTAACATGCTAATATCATTAAATATTATTATAACATAATAACATGCTCAAACAAATTAACATAATTTTATTTACTATTGACATTCTAATAATTAATTAACTAAAATTAAAACAATAAATAATACTAACATGCTACTAACATGCATTAACATAATACCATGCTAATATCATTAAATATTATTACAACATAATAACATGCTCAAACAAATTAAGATAATAACTATTAAAATAAAAAAATAAATAATATTAACTATTGACCTAAATTATAAAAACCGAAATAAAACGAAATTATTCGAATTATTAAAAACAGAAATTATAAAAAAATATAAAAAAAAACCGAAACATTTTTTATTCGGAAAAATCCCTGGTAACGGATGGAAAATCCGTTACCACCACCGTGGAAACGGACTTCTTTTCCGTTATCTCCGCGGAGGAAACGAAGTAGATCTACGTTTCCTCGGTGGAGGAAACGGGAAAATGATCCGTTATGGCTTTTTTCGAAAAAAATAAATTATGGCTTCGTGCATGTTTTCCGGCGACCCATATCATTTTACCACTATAAAATTCCGGCAAATGGTGGGTTTTAATCACTACAAAATTCAAAACTAACCTGAGTTGATGATTCTCCGGTTTATTTCACCTTCTTCCTTGGGCCCATGCTTTTTCCAGCGAGTTGTTGTGGTAGGGGTGGTGGTTGTCACGCTCGTGGGTCTCGCGGTGGTGGTGGTTTTGCCGCGGTCGAGGTGGTTGACTCAGTGGCGGTGGTCGCCGGTGTGGTGGTGGTTGCGGTGGTGGTGGTGGTTGCTATAGTGGGAGTGAGTGAGGAGTGAGAGTGAGAGTGAGGAGTGAGTGAGGAGTGTATTTACGCTTGTATTTGTAGGGGATAGTTTAGGGGCCGGGTATTTAAGAAAAAATACGGGCGATTTTTAGTAAATACGGGTTGTATAAAGTAATGCCCTTATTATATGGAGTAGGATGAGAATCAAGGATTCAAGGTTGGTCTAGTGGTTGTGAGGTCCTCCTTCCACCCTTGTGATAGGGGTTTGATTCTCACCCGTTGTAAAAATGATTTCCAATTCTTCCCCCTTCCTTTGCAAGGGAATTCTCCTTGCCAAAACAAAAAATAGTATATGGAGTATGATACTCAATTAATAGTTACAACATACTCCCCTCCATTTCTTTTTAATCTACACATTTTATATTTTCTTACCATTTATATATATTTTAATTTAACTATTGTTGTAAACTTATACATAAGGAAAAATATAGTCATATGTATAAATATGATTTTTTTTTTATAATTTCACACATTAATAATTAAAAATATTATTAATCAGAATTCACGGTTATGCATTCACACACGTGAAAATTAAATTACATAGATTAAAAGGAAACAAATGTAGTAGCTAAGTAATACAATAGATATTTTGTTATATTTTTTTTTGAAAGAAATGTTTTGCTATATTATGGTTCGGACTATGTTTTCATTATTTCTTACTCTCATTTTAGACTCACCATCTTATTTTACATCTATATATACTTGCACTAAAATAACAATTAACAATATAATGTAACATTATTTTCTATCACACCTACTTCTGTAATTAAAATAACAATAATCATCCCGACACCAACTTATCTTCTAAAACATTGTACCCTTAAACTAATTTGGAATGAAGGAATTAGTTTAATGATAACTTAGTCTTTTAGTCTTTCAAAAAAAAAATTAAGTCATTGCAACGTAATCTATTGGACAATTGATTGCAAGCAATTGAGAGAACCTAGAGAGAGAATGAGAGAACCTAGAGAGAGAAACCTTCCCTATCAATGGCAAACCATATTCAAGAAGACCCATAGACCCAAACCTTCCCACCTTCAAGCCATCCGAACTTGTTTCGTAAACTTCATCCCCATCCCTTATACAAGCTCAGAAATTGCAGCCATCTTCAAGCCCCATGGATCCATCGAATCCATCTACTTAATTCCCAATTATAAAAAACACCCATGAACACAAATGTGCCTTTGTTAAGTTAATTTACCCGCAGTCCCTCACAACTGCAATCAGAGATGAGCATGGCAAGAAAATTGGTAATCATAGGATTACTGTTCATCATGCGAAACATGACAAGCCCCATTTTCACCAAAATCTTCCACATCTTTACCACCTCCCTACACCACCCAAATTTCTCCCAAAAACTAGCCGAAAACCCATATATAATCATTCCATTAATCTAAGGGATGGCAGATCGTATAAGGAAGCATCCTTTCCCCCAAAAAAGCCTGATCTACCCCCAAACATGCATACCTTACCCTCCCATATTCCTTGTGATTTTGACCCCATTAAACCCATCACCCATGACCTTCCTTCAGAAGACCCAATCATCTCAAAACCCTCTTACACCATCCCTAAACCTTATGCTCATAGACAAATGAGCTCCCGAATCCTTGGTGAAGCTACGGAAAAAGCGAGAAGCTCATTAGGAGCTGTTGAAATAGATGGTGACTTTGCTGCAACAATCAAAGGTTCAAAATGTGATGAAATGCGTGAGATGCTATAAAGAATGCTATTGTGGTAGCAGCATCATCACAATCTACGGATGATTTGATGAACCTTATCCTCTCTGAAGGAGTTAACTTTCTCACTATAAAGCCTATGAGAGGGATGTTACACCTCAATACCTTTGCAACGTTTGAAGATAAAAAGGCGACAATGGAAAGTAAGTGGTTCGACCAATGGTTTCTCACCATTAGAAACGTAAATGATGAATCAACTTCTTTATGGAGAAAAGTATGGGAAAAAGTTCATGGAGTCCCTTTAATTGCATGGGGTTACGAAAATTTTCACAAAATTGGGAGTGTTTACGGGAGAGTCATCTCTGTCAATATGATGGATTTTGAATGTGCATATGTCATGATATTTACAGACTGTTTGTTTGAAATCAACCACAAAATTGCAATGGAAATTGATGATAAACAATACCCAGTGTTCATATCCGAAACCAAGATGCCAAAATCATGTCAAATCACGTCCATAAAAAATGTCCACGAAAAGGTCAATTCTTCACCTGCAAATTCACCTTTGGCAGAGCCCAAATCAGGTGAATCGAATAATCCAATCCATCACTGCCCCAAGAATCTTGGCCCTTTCTTTTCAAATTCTGACCCTAGAAATTCCAATGACCTCAAAAATGAGGCCCCCACCTCTGAACAACCAAAATTCTCCGAAAATCCCCTCTCTTCATTAAGTCACCCTACAAACACAAAAAAAGCCCTTTGGAATCTTGCCCTCGAGTTTCTAAGCAGCAATCATCATTTAATGATGAGTCTGAGTTGGGTAGATTTTCTCCGCCGCCAAAATGTGGTTCCACGACCTCTTTATCCCCCTTCAAACACTTATCACAAACAAACATCCTAACCCTATCTCCTCTAAACTCTTCAGCCCAGCCCAGCCCATTTCAAAACCTTTACACAAAAAATCCCCCATTCAACTATTCAATAAATTTGGTCCCCTTTCCAAGCCCCCCAGCAAACTCTCATCCTCTTCAGGCACTTTGGGCTCCTCGTCCGACTCAGGTCCACTATTCCCACCTGGGTTTGAAGAAAACATCCCTCCCCAAATTAAGTCAGCCCAAATTGAAAAAAGGAAAAGAAAACTCGAGAAAAAGAAAAGGCTAAATTTTCTATCCTCAAATTGCAATCCTAATCCTGCTTCTTCTCCCTCTCTTCAGAGGCTTGGTGCAATTTCGGTTGACGATATCATTGACATTGCAAATATTCTGGGTATATCATTCAATAGGTCCCCCCTCTGAGCTTAGGCGCCGACTGAGATCCATCCTCAATGGTCAATTATAGGATTAGGACAAGCATAAGCAGTAAGTTGCTCCCTCTCATCCCATATTTTTCTTCAATGATAATCATATCTTGGAACATTAGAGGTCTCAATGCTAGAATTAAAAGAAGAGCATTGAGGAAACTTATCTCATCTCATGACCTTCATTTTATTTTTATTCAAGAAACAAAAATGGTCTCTTTTAATCCAAAAACAATCAACTCAATTTGGAATGTGGGTAATATTGAATGGAAATTCTCACCTTCCGTTGGAAATTCTGGTGGTATTGTGTCGATGTAGAATGCTGATTTTTTCAGAATCATTTCTCATAGAGTGGAGAACAACTGGATTGCTATTTGTGGTAATTTCCCAACTTTAGATTTTCAAGGTGTTTTGGTTAACATTTATAACCCGTGCAGTAGAGAAGAAAGGGCTATAATCTGGAGCGCCTTATCTGAATTATGGGCAACCTCTAACTCTCCTTTCCTCATTCTTGGTGACTTCACTGAAGTCCTCGACCCGAATGAGAGAGGTAGTCTCCAATTCTCCCAATCCGGTGTTCAAGAGTTCAAAGAATTTATTCAACAAACCCAATTAACTGAGATCCCTGCATCAGATGGATGGTTCACGTGGTCTAGAGGGCCATCAAAAACTAAATTGAACCGTTTGTTAGAGAATCCGGAGTGGATCATAATCTTCCCCTCCCTTCAAGTATCATTGAAAAAAAGAACTCTCTTGGATCACAACCCGCTTTTGATAAAATCAAATGACTTCAATTGGGGCCCAAGCCCTTCAGGTTTCAAAACAGCTGGCTATCACATCCGGGTTGTATGCAGGTTATCAAAGAAGTCTGGTCTTTTCATTCATATGCCCCTTTGTGCGAAAAATTAAAAGAGATCAAAGGAAAGTTGAAGTCTTGGAATTCCGCTGAATTCGGAAACATTGACAATAAAATTTCAGTTTTGGAGGAAAAGATTCACGAGATTGATCTTATCTCCAACCAAAGATCTCTCTCCAATGATGAATTGAATGGTAGAAAATCAGCACAAATGGAGTTATGGGACTGGTTGAAGCGAAAAGAAACCTTATGGGCCCAAAATTCTCGAGCCAAATGGTTGAAAGAAGGAGATCGAAACACAAAATATTTCCACACCCTTGCCTCCATCCGGAAAAAAGAAACACCGTAACCTCCTTATCTACTAACGATTATTTTGTTAATAATCCTGCAGGTATACATAAGGGAGTTGTTTCTTTTTTTAAGAACATATTCAAGGAGGAGTTTCAATCTAGACCCACTTTCGATGGTTTGGAATTCAAAAAACTCACCTCGGAACTGTCCTCTTATCTCATTACTCCCTTTAGCCGAACTGAAATAGATGAAGAAGTAGAGTCTTGTAACTCTCAAAAGGCTCCCGGCCCCGACGACTTCAATTTCCGTTTCATTAAGGAAGCTTGGGATGTGATAAAAGGTGACGTGTATGATATCATTGATGAGTTTTGATCTTCGAGCCGCTTGCCTAAAGGTTCAAATGTGGCGTTTATCACGCTTCTAGCCAAGTGCGAGCATTCAAAAGGGATTAAATTTTTTTAGGCCAATCAATATGGTGGGGAGTACCTACAAGATAATTGCAAAACTCCTATCAAGAAGACTTCAATGTGTTATGGATTCTCTCATAGGACCATGCCAATCTTCTTTCATAGCGGGAAGACAAATTCTAGATGGGGCTTTGATAGCGGGAGAGCTTATAGACTCTTGCAAAAGAAGAAAGGTGCAATCAACAATTCTCAAACTTGATTTCCAAAAAGCATTTGATAGTGTAGCGTGGAGTTTTATCAAGTGGACTCTAATCCAAATGGGGTTCCCACTGCAATGGAGGTCGTGGATTCTAGCTTGTGTCACTAGTGTGGCGGCTTCAATACTCATCAACGGCTCTCCCACGGTACCATTCAAACTCCATAGAGGTTTGAGGCAAGGTGATCCCCTATCTCCTTTCCTATTTGATCTAATTGTTGAAACTCTTAGCCTTGTCATAAAAAAGGCCCCGAGCTTGGGGCTTTGGGAAGGAGTCGAAATCTCAAGAGGGGGGAAAAGATTACACATCTACAATATGCCGACGACACCATTATTTTTTGCCAACCTAGCTTGGAATAATTGCTCAACATAAAAAAATGCTCATCTTATTCCAACTTGCCTCCAGTCTCCAAGTAAATTTCCACAAAAGTTCACTCATGGGCATTCACATTGAAGAAAGTTGGTTATAATCAGCCGCAAATGCCCTTCTTTACAAAGTATGGAGCCTTCCTTTTACTTATCTAGGGCTCCCTATTGGTGGAAATATGTCAAGGATAGTCTATTGGGATCCCATCATCAAAAGAATTGAAAAAAAGTTGGCAACATGGAAAGGAAGATTACTCTCTATTGCCGGTAGAATCACACTCATCAAGGCTTCTATCTCAAGCCTCCCTCTCTATTATATGTCCCTCTTTCCGGCTCCAAAAGCTGTGATTGATGTGATAAATAAGCTTTAACGAAGATTCTTATGGGGTGGTGATGCGGGAAAATATTCTGTGGCCTTGTATCATGGGATAGGGTAATACTCCAGAGCTATTAGGGGGTCTAAATTGTGGCAATCTCCTTCATAGGAACATCTCCCTTCTTTTCAAATGGATATGGAGATTTCTACATGAACCGGATGCATTATGACGCAAAGTGATCCTTGGGAAATATGGTGATTTTTTGGCTCATGATTTGACCATCCCTAAGAAGGGTGGACCGTGGAAAAGTATCTGTTCAAGTATTCTTAAACACCTAGTTGCGAATGAAATGTTAAAATCCAAAATAAGAAGATTGGTGGGCAACGGATTTTCAACATCTTTTTGGCATGATCTTTGGCTTGGCAAATGCCCGCTAAAAATGCAATTCCCCCGATTATTCTCTATTGCTGAATTTCCACAGGCCACCATTGCATCTCTCGGTTCATGGCAAGGGCACTGCTGGATTTGGAGAATTACATGGACTAGATCTTTTAGGCCATGTGATGCGGATGAATGTCGATCTCTTCAACCCCTTATGAAAAACATTTGTCTTTCATCCTCGAATGAAGATTCCTTTGCGTGGACTCCTCACAAGGCTGGTATATTCACTGTGAAGTCGCTCTCGTTAGAGCTCGCAAAAACTACGCGCACACCTCAGTCCCGTGTATGCAATTGGAAACGTCTATGGAAGGGGCTAATTCCACCCATAATTGAAGTTTTTTTGTGGCTTGCTCTACTTGGGAAAATTAACACAAGATTGAAACTAGCGCAACTGAAAATTATCCCTCCAGATGAAGCCGTATGTATTCTTTGTAATGATGCCACTAAGGTCCCTGATCACTTATTGCTACACTGTTCTTTCTCGAGTGAATTGTGGTGTTGGTGGTTGAAAATATGGAACGTGGCCTGGATCTTTCCCAAATCTCTTATTGAGGCATTTGATTAATGGTGTTTTCATAGCAAGAATCAGTTGCTTACAAAGATATGGTGTGCAATCTTCCCCGTCATCATATGGACGATATGGAAGGAGAGGAATACAAGAATTTTCAGAGGTATTTCTTGCTCTATTGATCAACTTAAAGACTTGATATTGATCCGACTCGGTTGGTGGATGAAGGGGTGGGGCATCTCCTTCCCATTTACAGCTGATGAAATTATTCGCAACCCTATATGCCTCTCGTGGGGGTCATATGCTATTGTGTCCCTCCCAAAGCAGGTTAATGTAAGTAATGCGGATTGGCTCCCACCATGTTTTGGGTTCCTAAAATGGAATGTAGATGCTTCAATGAATATTAATCAATCAACGTCGGCTATTGGAGGCGTGCCTCGAAACAACATGGGAAATTTTATGTGGGTCTTCTCAAGCCCGATTCCGTCAATGGAAATCAATTCGGCTGAAAATTTTGCTATTTTCTGTTGGAACATTTATAGGGTAATGGGTTTTATAAGCTCATATGGTTCTATACTAGAAGAGGAGGAGGTCTAATATGCTAAGATTAGAATGTGCAAAATCACGTGAAACAATCAAGCAAGTCAGGAGGTTGGTAGCGGGTCGTGACACCCGTCGCGGGCGCAACAGAGGGCCGTCGCGAGTCGCGACCTGCGCACTTTCGCGACTCGCGATCTATATCGCGAGTCACGACGTGTATTCTGACTTGGGGCGTGAAATTTTGCGTGGACGGTTTATAACCGTTGTGTTGTTTACGTTATCCTTTTAATGACGATTAAGGATTCTTAATCAGGGGATTAAAGGGTGTAACAACTCTAATCAAGAGGGAATATCATATATGACCCTTGTCATTCTTATGAGTTAAGATGGGGAAAAATCAGTTTTTCATATTCTAATTCACTTGCTTTGCTTGAGAGAAAACTTGCTACTTTCTCTCTAGTGTTCTTCACAAACTACAAACTCAAAGTTCTTGTTGATTCACATCGAAGATCATCTTGTGAATTGTTTTTCTCCATTGTATCTCATTAGTTTTTTCGTGTTAACCCGGTGATCCTAGAGGGGCGAAATTAAACTAATAGGAAAACGTAGTTTCCGTGCCTTGGAGTGGTATATCCGGTTCCCTTGTTTGATCACACATCTAACAATCTATTAGTTTAATTTCTTTCTTTTCGGATATGGCTCAATCACTCAAGGACATGACTATGAACTTCCAAAAGTTGGACAAGTTTGAGGGGGTGGGTTATCGAAGATGGCAAAAGAAGATGCACTTTTTGTTGACAACTTTGAATGTGGTGTATGTTCTTTCAACACCCATGCCACCATTCTCGAAAGATGGAGAGGAAGAGTCCGTGGAGACTACAAGGAAGAGAACAAAGTGGGAGAATGATGACTACATTTGCCGGGTTCACATCCTCAACTCTCTTACCGACCCTTTGTTCGACCTTTACCAAAATGTGGAGAGTGCAAAGGAACTTTGGGATGCTCTTGAGGCCAAGTATATTTCGGAAGATGCTTCAAGTAAGAAATTTCTTGTTAGTAATTTTAATTCATTTAAAATGACTAATGATAGGCCTATTATAGAGCAATTTCATGAAGTTCATCATATTTTGAACCAAATAAGATCACATGGTATGGTGATGGATGAGGCTATTGTCGTTGCCTCAATCATTGATAGATTACCACATTCTTGGAAAGAGACTAAACATTCCTTGAAACATAGGAAGGAAGCTAAGATATGTCCATGGAGCAATTAGGAACTCATCTTCATATTGAAGAGTGTATCCGGGCTTAAGATGGGGTTAAGGATACTACTACTAGTATTCCTAAGTCTACCGTGAATATGGTAGAGGTTGGTGGGTCTAGTGGGACCAAGAAATCCAACAATAACAACTCTAAAACCAACTTTGCAAACAAGAAGAGGAAGACCCTCACTCGTTGGGTATGCAATGGACCTCATCTCAAGAGGGATTGTCCTTCTAAGAAGAAGAAGACAAAGAATGGACAACCTAGTGTTGTTCAAAACCAAGGTAAAGTTGCACATGAAAATGTAATTGAAGAAATGAATTTTGTGGCTATGATTTCTGAAATTATGTTTGTGCAGGTTGATGATTCTAGGTTGGTAGATTCGGGGGCCTCTAGACATGTGTGCAATAATAAGCACTTCTTCAAGTCTTTGGAAGAATTGGATGATGGTCCAATCTTGTATATGGGGAATGATTCTACGGTAAAGGCCAAGGGAATAAGCCAAGTAGAATTGTTGTTAACCTCGGGAAAGACTCTAACTCTCCGGGATGTTGTTTATGTACCGAAAGTTAGGAAGAATCTTGTGTCGGGGGTCTTTTGAATAAATTTGGTTTTGAAATTGTATTTGAATCGGATAAGTTTATTGTTTCCAAGGGTGGTATTTTTGTTGGACAAGGATTTTATTGTAATAGGATGTTTAAATTTAGTATTAATAATGCAATTGATACTAGTTCTATTTACATGCTTGATGTTTCTTCTCTATGGCACAATTGTTTATGTCATGTAAACTATCGTAGATTATATGACATGTCTAAGCTAGGTTTAATACTTTCTTTCGATTTAAAATTAGAGAAGTATAAGACATGCATGCTAAATAAGATTACAAACAATCCTTATCCTAGTGTGACTAGCAAACGGTATTGCTTGAATTGGTGCATAGTGACTTGTGTGACTTTCATAGTTCACCTTCTTTGGGAAATAAAAAATATATTGTGACTTTTATTGATGATTTTTCAAGGTTTTGTTATATATTTTATTATTTACTAAAGATGAAGCACTAGAAAAGTTTAAGATTTTTAAGACCGAAGTGGAACTTCAACTTAATGAAAAAGTTAAAAGACTTCGGACGGATAGGGGTGGTGAATACTATAATCCTAGCTATTTTAGTTCCATTAATGTAATTCATGAAACAACCGCCCCATACTCACCTCAAAGTAATGGTATAGCGGACAGGATAAATAGGGTTTTAAAAGAAATGGTTAACACCATGCTTTCTAATTCGGGTCTAAATGACGGTTTTTGGGGTGATGCAATTTTAACTACATGTTATATATTAAATCGAGTTCCTAATAAGAGGAATAAGACTACCCCTTATGAACTTTGGTGTCACAAAAAGCCTAATCTCAATTACCTTAAGGTATGGGGTTGTAGGGCAATTGTCAAATTGACGGAACCTAAAAGGAAAATTTTAGGTGAAAAAGGAATTGATTGCATTTTTATAGGCTATGCGGTACATAGCAAAGCCTATAGGTTTTATGCCATTGAGCCAAATGATTTTGTCTTTATCCATACTGTGATAGAGTCAAGGGATGCAATATTTGATGAGACTAGATTCCCATCGATTCCAAGACCAAAGGACATGATACCTAGTACTAGTTCCAATGTTGTGGATGACATTAACAATGATCATGATACTACAACACTGGAAATTAGGAAAAGTAAAAGAATTAGAAAAGAGAAATCTTTTGGATCGGATTTTCAACTATATTTAGTTGAAGGGTCAAGGGAGTATTGTGACTCAAATTTCATATTGTTACAATATGGAGGAGGATCCTAGGACCTTTGATGAGGCTATGAAGTCTCATGATTCTGCTTTCTGGAAAGAGGCAGTGAATGATGAAATGGATTCAATAATGGGAAATCATACTTGGATTTTAGCTAATTTACCTCCCGGATGCAAACCTTTAGGTTGTAAGTGGAATTTCGTAAGGAAAAGGAAGATCGATGGAACCATACTAAAACATAAGGCCCGGTTAGTGGTCCAAGGTTTTAGGCAAAGATATGGTATCGATTATATTGAGACTTATGCTCCGGTTGCTAGAATAGCTACCATTAGACTTTTGATAGCATTGGCTGCGATTCATGGTCTAGTAATTCACCAAATGGATGTCAAAACTGCCTTCCTTAATGGTGAATTGGAGGAGGAAGTGTACATGAATCAACCTTAAGGTTTTGTGGTCAAAGGTCAAGAGACTAAGGTTTGCAAATTAGTTCGATCTTTGTATGGTCTTAAACAAGCACCTAAGCAATGGCATCAAAAATTTGATGAGGTCATTTTGTCTAGTGGGTTCAATATATATCAGTCCGATAAGTGTGTATATAGTAAATTTGATAATAGCGGTAATGGAGTTATAATTTTCTTATATGTTGATGATTGCTTATCTTTGGGACTGATTTGGAACAAGTGGAAAAGACCAAAGTCTTTCTCTCTTCTAGCTTCTCCATGAAAGATTTGGGTGAAGCGGATGTTATTCTAGGTATTATAATAATGAGAGGTAAAGGGTCAATTTCTTTATCACAATCTCATTACATTGAGAAAGTGATTAAGAGGTTTAATGAATCGAACTCGACTCATTTTGCTACTCCGATGGATCCTAGTGTTCACTTGGTTCCGAGAAGTGGTACTCCTATTTCACAATTGGAGTATGCAAGCTTAATTGAAAGCTTGATGTATGCTATGACTAGCACTCGACCGGATATAGCTTTTGCTATTGGTAAACTCAGTAGGTATACTAGTAATCCTAGTATGTTGCATTGGCAAGCATTGAGAAGAGTGTTAAGGTATTTGAATAAAACCTTGGATTATGTCATAACTTACAAAGGAGAACCTTCTATTCTAGAAGGTTACTCGGATGCTAGTTGAATTTCCAATAAGGAAGATTATTCATCCACAAGTGGATGGGTGTTTCTTCTTGGAGGAGGTGCTATTATTTCATGGGCATCCAAGTGTATAACGGATTCAACTATGGCATCGGAATTCATTGCATTGGCATCTTGTTGCCAAGAAGCGGAATGGCTAAGGAATGTGTTGAGTGAGGTTGACTTGTGGGTCAAACCTATGTCACCTCTTGCTATTCATTGTGATAGTGCATCAACCATAGCTAAAGCTTTTAGTGAAGTCTACAATGGCAAGTCAAGGCACATTGGAGTTAGACATAGCTATGTGCGTGAAATGATAAGGAATAGTTGTATAACTATTACTTTTGTTCGGTCTAGTTTGAACTTGGCGGATACGTTTACTAAACCGTTGTCAAGGGAACTAGTGAACAAAATGAACAAAGGGATGGGTCTTAAGCCTATTGATCAACCTTTAGCTGAGGGAAACTTAATTTGATGTCTAATACAACGTTAGATCTCAAATTCAATGAGGATGGTACTTTTCTTAGAGGTTGGAAGCACTTGTGTTATTTACATCCCGAGGTTAGTGCTTGTTACTACAATGATAAGAGGTTGAATTAAGTTTCTTAATAAGTCTTTGATAAGTGCTCAATTGTAGGAGCATGTGTGTAAAGATTTACCTATATAAGCTAGAGGTTTGGCCGCTTCACCAAGTCTAAGGCTTGACTTGGAACGCTTATGAATGGATATGGACACCAAGGCTTCATAGGTGTCGGAGGTTAAGAACTAAGTTTATGCTTATGTGTATTAGTATCTTCAATGATTTGTGGTGGTTATATGATTCAAAGCTTTGTCTATCATTATGATCGAAATTATTGTAAAGTTACTTTTACTAAGTGGAGATTCAATCGTAAGATATTTCCATGATGCATGAGCATGTTTTGTTTGTGATTTAATCAAGTTTAAAAACTTTTCAACATTACCCTATAAATGGGAGGAGGATTGTTGGAACATTTATAGGGTAATGGGTTTTATAAGCTCATATGGTTCTATACTAGAAGAGGAGGAGGTCTAATATGCTAAAATTAGAATGCGCAAAATCACGTGAAACAATCAAGCAAGTCAGGAGGTTGGTCGCGGGTCGCAACCAGAGGGCCGTCGCGAGTCGCGACCTGCACACTTTCGCGACTCGCAATCTGTATCGCGAGTCGCGACGTGTATTCTGACTTGGGGCGTGAAATTTTGCGTGGACGGTTTATAACCGTTGTAATGTTTACGTTATCCTTTTAATGACGATTAAGGATTCTTAATCAGGGGATTAAAGGGTGTAACAACTCTAATCAAGAGGGAATATCATATATGACCCTTGTCATTCTTATGAGTTAAGGAGGGGAAAAATCAGTTTTTCATATTCTAATTCACTTGCTTTGCTTGAGAGAAAACTTGCTACTTTCTCTCTAGTGTTCTTCATAAACTACAAACTCAAAGTTCTTGTTGATTCACATAGAAGATCATCTTGTGAATTGTTTTTCTCCATTGTATCTCATTAGTTATTTCGTGTTAACCCAGTGATCCTAGAGGGGCGAAATTAAACTAATAGGAAAGCGTAGTTTCTGTGCCTTGGAGTGGTATATCCGGTTCTCTTGCTTGATCACACATCTAACATTTTCTGGGCAATTCAAATTTCTCTGGCCTTTGATCATCTCAAGCACTCTCCTTTGATCATTGAGTCGGACTCGGCTAATGCGGAAAAATGGAGTAATGATAATCAAGGTAGCCCTTGGAATCTTAGTTTTCAACTGAACCTTATTCGAAACGCAAGAAGAGATTGGTTGGATGTGGCCATTATGCACAAAGGAAGAAGTTCGAACATGGTTGCGGATGCATTAGCCAAGCAAGGCCTCGCAAGATCGGATGAATTCCTGGCCTGGTTATAAACTGAGTCATGAATCCATGTTTTGATTGTAATCTCTATGTGCTAGTTAATCTGGTATGTGTTGTTGGATGAATATTTTGTTATGCTCTGCTGTACCATAGGCAACTTTTGCCTTCAATCTATTAATGAGAATCGAACAAAAGTTATATAGAAAAATCTATTGGACAATTTTACAATGGCTACAATAAAATTATAGTCACCATAACTTGTGTAATTTGAACCATTTATTTTTAATCTTAGATCCACACCATCCATTAAATTGACTTATAATTAAACAATAATTAAAATGTTAATAAATTTATAAATTAAAATTTATATATTTTAATAGGCTTTATATTCCACAAATCTTTGTTAATGGTGATAATAAAAAGCTCTAAAGAAAGAAAGGAATTATGCTCTCAAAGGAATATGATGTCTAATTAACTAGCAATCAGTACGACAGTTTGTTTAAATTTTGTTTAAATTGAAACGAGCATTTTCTTCATTTTTATATGTTTTTAAGATTCAACTAAATCAATGGATAAGATTAGTCTTTAAAACATAAAGGGCTAATGTTTTAATAGTTATAGAGCCTACAATGTTGTTGTAGCTATTGAATAATCATCCTAATCTATTACCCTTTCATTTTTAACATTTCTTCTACTTATTTTTTCTCCGCAGTGTTCAATACACATCTTTAACCTTGCTATCATTAGTTAAGGCTAAAAAACACGTTAGTTATCACTTAGTATAATTAGTTATAGGGACATATCATCAATCAAATAACAGCACATACTAATTAATATGAGTCGCGGTTGAGATCGAGGTGGATAGGGACTGGACTTGGCAGACAAACAGCATGTTAATTTAACTCTCTCATTGTATACTATTGATTTTCACTCCATTGCCAAAGTCCTCACACTAAATTCTTTTATAATCTAGAACATAGAAAACTTGAAAATGACTAAACCTACTAGTCTCCAAAAATTGATCTCTCTACTCACTCGGGATATTATAGGGTGGTCCTCGTTTGGGTCCACAAAATCCGAAATTTCAATAGGTACATAAATTTTGTGGGCATCCCTTCAATTTAAGGGACCTTATTTTCAATCATCTTTGAGGGTTCAGTCATAGTGATCTTGTAACTAGATCGAGAGCAACACTAAGTCTAGGCCGTTAATATGTCAAATATACTCTATATGCTAAGAATATGCCACATATGCTTAATTAGAAGTATAAGAATGTAATTCCTTGATCCATTTCATTGAACCAGAATGTTAATATACAAACCTAAGAACGTAATACTAGGCTATACATTAGGAACAAATATAACTATCCTAAAATAGGAGATACAACATTATATTACCTTTGACTCAATATTTACAATATCTATCACACCCCCGCAGTCAAAGCGGGAGGAGGACGAATGCTTAGACTGTCCTGAAAATCTTCGAAGAGAACCTGTGGCAGGCCTTTGGTGAAGATATCTGCTATCTGATAGCGGGATGGAACATGAAGAACACGCACCTGACCACGCGCCACCTTTTCGCGAACAAAATGGATGTCCATTTCAATGTGTTTGGTGCGCTGGTGCTGAACTGGATTCCCGGAAAGATAGATGGCACTCACATTGTCACAATATACCAATGTAGCTTTAGAAACCGGACAAAGGAGTTCTAAGAGAAGATTGCGTATCCAGCATGACTCAGAAACGACATTAGCCACCCCCCTATATTCAGCTTCCGCACTAGAGCGAGATAGAGTAGGTTGGCGCTTGGAGGACCAAGAGATCAAGTTATAACCTAAGAACACGCAATAACCGGACGTTGACCGTCGGGTATCAGGACAACCCCCCCAATCAGCATCAGTATAGGAGATCAAATCTTTGACTGAAGAGGGGTAGAGATGCAAACCATGATCAAGAGTACCTTGTATGTATCGAATGATCCGCTTAAGAGCAAGCATATGGGTATCATGGGGAGCATGCATATGGAGACAAATTTGTTGGACAGCATATGATATATCTGGCCGGGTGAAAGTAAGGTATTGTAGAGCACCTGCAAGTCGTCGGAAGTGAGTTGAATCCACATATGGCTCACCAGAAGAGGTGCTGACCTTTGGTTTAGTGTCTACCGGAGTGGAAGATGGTTTGCATGATGACATTCCCGCACGTTCAATAATTTCCTCAGCATATTTGCGTTGTGAAAGAAACATCCCACCCTTGTGACGGGTCACAGCAATGCCAAGAAAATAATTCAAAGGACCTAAGTCCTTCATAGCAAACTCCGAGCCAAGTAGAGTCATAATAGAATGGCGGAGAGCATCTGAGGAAGCAGTAAGTATAATATCATCCACATAAAGCAACAAATAGGCCATATCATTGCCCTTGCAATAGATGAATAAGGAGTTGTCAGACCTGCTATGAGAGAAACCAATAGATGAGACAAAATCAGCAAATCGTTTATACCAAGCTCGCGGTGCTTGCTTGAGTCCATATAAGGACTTGCGCAACAAACACACATAATCTGGATGATTTGGATCGCGTGCATGGAGTTTGAATAATTCGGCCCACGCCGAATAGTGATCCGTTTCCATCTCAAGAATGATTGGAATGTTGTTCTTGATATTAGAAACAGCCAAGGCCGGATGAAATTTGGCGTCAGCCATGGATGGATAGCAAAAAAAAAAAAAAAATAAAAAAAAAAAAATTTGAAGGAATAAACTAGGGCAGCGGAAGAGGAGAGAGGAAAGCAAGAGAAAACCCTAGAATCTGATACCATATAAGAATGTAATTCCTTGATCCATTTCATTGAACCAGAATGTTAATATACAAACCTAAGAACGTAATACTAGGCTATACATTAGGAACAAATATAACTATCCTAAAATAGGAGATACAACATTATATTACCTTTGACTCAATATTTACAATATCTATCAAGAAGAAATTAGGAAGAAGTTAAGCACAATATGGTAGTAATTAGGAAGATGTCATAGACTACGAAGTTGGAGGCAAAAAAGTTCCAAAGAGGTGCGCGGGCTGTGCTGAGGGGAGCAGCTCATGAGGGATTGAAGTTTCGAGAGATTATTTCATGTTATAGTGTGTCCAACTATATATTAAAAAGATTTAGGAATATATATTACTTTGATCTAAGTTTTCGATCATTAGATTATAGGAATCAAGAAAGTAGAGGTTGAGGGGATGGAGTAGTGGCATCACTTCCCACCTTGTATTCTTGAGGTCTAGGGGTCAAACTTCACGGGACTCATTTGAGGAATTACCTTATCCCCCTCAAGTGAGCCCATTCATTACCTTAAAAAAAGAAAAAATCAAAAAAAAAAATCAAGAAAGTAGAAGTCGTGTTATTAGAAAATTAAAGCTTGTTTCCAAATTTTAGTATTTAATATTTTGTTTCCTAAGTGAGTTTTCGGTGTAACTTGTTACAACATAACTTATTATGTATCAATCCCCTCAAAAGGAAAACTTATTGTGTAATAAAACATTACACGTACATAATGACATAGACTCCATAAAAATTACACGGATTATACAAATAATGACATGGATTTGATGTGATTTTGCCATTTATTTCATGTCATTTAAGTTTTTTTACAAAAAAAAGTGGTGATTTTTGGATTATTACACCGTATAAATTATGGTATAACAATTACATTTAAAAATTTGTATTGTTCCCTAACTAGTTCTTCTAATAATATTAAGGGGCTAGATTTCCCAATAAAAGCGAATGCTAGGCCGCTCATATTGCTATTCCAAATCTGTGTGTAAGAGAGATCTAGCGTACGTTTTATGAGATTTTAAATTTTTTTTTTTTGGTGAAGGCGTCTTATGAGATTATTAGTGAGAGATCTTACTAATTGAAAGAGAGAGACTAAACATGTGCTTTTGCATTGTTAGTTATTGATAATAATTCAAGTAGGGGGAAATAATTCTTTCACCAATATATAAATCTATGTGTTTGAATTTTATGATTGTCTCCACCTATTATTCATCACATAATTACTTAAGATCCAGATTTTTTCGTCAAATTCGATCACTTTTTCCCCGAAATTGTTTTTGAAATCTCGTAAATTCAGTCTTCAAAATCAGTCCCTTTCTTCAGCCTGTTCTCTTCTCTTCATCAAAATCGTCGACGTCATTTAAGTCGTCGTCTTCGTCTTCGCGTCTACCCAGGCGATGGTGGATGAAGATCCAAAAATGGTTGGGCTTTGCTCCGCTGGTGCTCGTCGCGGGGAAGCGTTCTGGTTCGTTGGCCTTTGTTCCTCGGTGGAGGTTCTCTAGCTTTCTTTTGCTGGTGTTTCATTTGCTAGTGCTCGGTGGCGGCTCCGGCGAAGGTGACTCGGCCAGTGGTGCTAGTGGTGCTTGGTTTGTCCGCAGCGGGTTTAGTTTCTGGGTTTTCAGTTCTTGTTCTTGTTTTTTATTTTAATTTCTGTTCTATTTAGTTTTTTGTTATTTAGATGTTTAGCTTTGTGGTTGTTCTTGTGGCCTCAAGTAATTGTGCTTATCTTGTAAAGATTTGGGAACTTATTCATTTTCGGTGGTATTTGTCTTGCCCCCGAGAAAGGTTCAACGTCGATTTGGGCCTGGGGAGATGGTGTGATGTCGCGGCGGAGCATTTACTCGAGTTCCTTAGTGTTCCTTTTTCTTCGTTATTTCTGTATTTGAAGCTTATTGTAACCACCCTTATGGGGTGCTTTAGGGGGTGTCTCTTGGGTAGACATCTCCTAGTTTTCTTTCCTTATCAAAAAAAAAAAAAAAAAAAAAAGATGTAAGCCAAGCCGACCTGTACATTAAAAAATAGTGCAACCTATTGTTAAACCAAAAACAAAGTTTACGTACTTAGGGTGCATGTTCAATTTAGCTGATTTTGGTTTATCCAACTAAGAATTTATTATGACTTATCTTAATTCATTGGAACTTATCAAAACTCATCTGAACTTATAAGTCAGTATAAGATGAATTAAAAAAACTAATATGAACCCGATGCACACTAACTTAGTGTGCACGTTATCCATTTCACGTGAGTTTCAATGATTACAACTTTTCGTTTTGCCGCGTTCAGTCTTCCGCTCTTTTCTCTCTCCTGATAACTTCTCTCTCCTCTGATAACTTCACTCTCCTGATAGTGTATTTTTGAAATAATAGGAAAAATTGGCGCAAATAGCACCAAATATTGGTTTGGTGCACAAAACAGCACAAACTAAACGAGGTGTGATGCACAACACAAACTTTATGGCATAGGTGCGCGAATTAACATAAACAACGATTTTGGCTTGGTTCCACATCACAAACTTTAAGGCTTGGGTAAACGAATCTCGGGCCAAAATCGTTATGTATGTTGATTCGTGCACCTATGCCATAAAGTTTATGTTGCGCATCACACCTCTTTTAGTTCGTGTTGTTTTGTGCACCAAACCAATAGTTGGTGTTGTTCGCGCCAATTTTTCCGAAATAATATAGTGTATGTTGAAATAATATAGTGTATTTTAAAATGATATAGTGTATCTTAAAATGATAGTGTTTTGCTGAGTTTTTTGGCATGATAGTGTTGCATGTTATAGTGTACATTGACATGATATAGTGTATTTTAAAATGATATAGTGTATTTTGACATGATAGTGTTTTGCTGTGTTTTTTGACATGATAGAGTTGCATGATATAGTGTGTTTTGACATGATATAGTGTATTTTGAAATGTTATAGTGTAGTTTATTTGTATATTACACAAAATTATCATAATCGATCGTTATAGTGTTTGACATGATAGTGTATTTTGACATGATATAGTGTATTTTAAAATGATATAGTGTATGTTTGTTCTGAACAACTGTTTTTGTTAAAATTTTAGGGCGAGAGAACCTTATTGAGGAGAGAAAAAATCGCGCGGGTTTTGGAAAGCGGGAGTGACTAGTTTGTAGTGGGGCACGTGTCTAGACCTGGTCCACACTATTTTTAATGTGAACCGGGTCTACGCAAGACGAATTGAAGATGAATATAACACTACATTATTACTTGGAAGTTTCTTTTATTATCTTCACCTTTTGGGATGTTTTTCCATACTAATTCAAAATTTGATTTATTTATTAATAAACCGAATTATTCTCTTATCCTTCCCATGTTGGTCTCAAGTGCCTTATTAAAATATAATAGTTTCACATGTTATTTTTTTCTTTTTTTTTGAATTTATTTAACTTTGTGTTTTAGATTTTTTTTCCTTAAGTAATCCCCACGTTTTGACTCCTTCATGAGGTAATCTACGAGTTCATTCATCATATACCCGGATGTACCATGTGCATGGTACACCCAAGACTAATTTTTGTTCATTTGCTCATTTGAAACTCTCTTTTTTTAAGTACATTTTGCTCATTTGGATGATTTCAAATGAGCAATGAGCAAAAAATAGCCTTACACCATGCTCCCGATACACCAGGGTATATGATAAATTTTTTGGGTAATCCACAACTTGCAAAACATCATAGTAGTTATGATTTTGAGGACTAGGGCTAAGCATGGGGTCGGGTACCCGAACCAATATTTTTATTGAATCGTGTATCCAATAATCATAATAGCGAAATTGATACCCATGAACTAAACCATCAAGGTTTGGGTACCCAAACTCTGGTACCTATATTTTTGGATCGAATATCGAGTACCCGATATGATACTCAAATTTTAAACTTAGACTATTTTAATTTAGTTGATATAATATTATTCAACATTATATCTAACGGTACCATATGGTTTTCACTATAGCTTGATAGCACAGATACTATTTAATCAAATTATGAAGTGATACGGTATTTAAAAAAAATTTGTTAATTCTTGTAACTCGTTAATTTTTCATATATTTATATGCAAGCTAAGTCCCCAAATTCATTCCATTTTAAATGATTATCGAATAAATTGGGTGCCTGAAATAATCTTAGCGGGTACACATATTCAATCCGTTAATTTAAATTATGAATCGAATATCCGACCCGATAAAATTAATTGGTTCGAGCATCCAATTATTCGGATCAACTTTTCGGATAGTTTTGCTCAACCCTATAATGAGGACGACTTAATTATAATAAGATTTTTCATACAAAGAAAAGCCTAATTTTATTATTTAAGCTTATGAACCATGTTTCACTTTTTCTCCTTCTCCTTGATTCATGTGTCATGTACACATGGTGCAAGGTACTAAAAATCAAATGGATGTCATTTAATTTAGTTGGTAAAGTCTTGTGGGGTTGGTACTTGGTATCCAAGGACTAAGAGCAAATCTTGTCTACATTACTATGCTTAGTCAAGATTTCTAACACACACAAAAATATAGGGTTTTCTATGTCATACCCTTTTATTTGTCCAGTTTCTACGTTGTACCCCCAACTTTTTTAAATTTCATGCAGTACTCTTAAACTTATGTTTTTTGATGCACAATACCCATATCGCTATTTATATGTTGTTAATTTCGTTTATTTTTTTAGTTTAGCGAAACTAATTTAACTTATACATAGTTTAACCCTTAGAGGGCATATTTACAAATTATATTAGTTCCATTGGATTATAAAAAGTAAGCGAAATTCATACGCATAATTAGTAGTAGGGGCCTTGTGCATTAAGAAAGGTAAGTTTGAGGGTACCGTATGAAATTTTAAAAAAGTTGGGATACAACGTAAAAATTGAAGAAACATAAGGATATAACGTAGAAAAAATATATAACAGAGAAAGTACGTTATGTGTAGATATATCGAAAAAAAATAGGTACACAGCTGAAACCACTAGATTCTACCGACTTTATATTCTATATTTATAATAAATCTTGCTTTAAATGAAGTACTCCCTCCGTTTCTTTTTAATCTACACACTTTCCTTTTTGGTCTTTTTCTTTTTAATCTACACACTGTTGCTTTTTCTATTTTAGGTAACATGTCACATCTACTTTCTCCTCTTTTTCCAACCATGTCATCCACTTTTTAATTTTTTTTAACCCACTTTTTACTTTATCTCTCTCACTTTTCAATTTTTCTTTCCACCTTTTCAGTTTCTCTCTCATACTTTTGTACTTCCTCCTTGGATCTCTCCCAAAGTGAAGTGAGTAAATTAAAAATAAAACGGAGGGAGTATAAGCTATTTCCAAGTACACCGAGATATATATCAGACATGTTGCAAATTTCCAATCACTGACAATTAGCCATAAACTATCGAAGTAGACCTCAAAAGAAATGAAATTACAACCATAAAATAAATAACAAGCCATCAGGTCCCAAATTTCTACCTATCACTAAAATTTTCGCCGATGGTTGTAGCCTTGTAGGCCTAGTTCAGCTTTCTACAATTTAAGGTTTGTGGTCCTATACCAGAGATGCGTGGTCCATATAGGCCTTCTTTTAACTTGATTAAAACCTCAAATTTAGTCTTACTATAGGGAGAAAGATCAAGCCATTAATGGGTAACAGTTTATTTCTGGACACTAATAAATGCTGATGTTACCAATTATGGTCCAGTTTAGTAAAGAGAGTTTTAGGGGAAAATTAGAGGTTTGAACTCATATGAGAGGAATTGATTATTCAATCCTCTTATATGAATATATGATAAAGAGTGGTTTGAAATAGTTGATTAAGTCCAAAAATCTCTTTTTGGAAAAAAGGCGAGATTGAACTATAAAATATATTGAGGTTTTGAAGTGTCTCCAAAGCCTCCACACTTTTAATTAATAATACTAGCATTTTTTGCACGTTGTGCGTGCGTGTCATATTAGCGTTTTTTATTCAAACAGACATTTGTAATTTTTTTAAATGTTTTTCTTAAATCAATGTTTCGTTGGTATTTTTTAATTATTTGTTCATCATTATTCAAATATAGTATTGAGAGAAAGAAATACAAAGCAGAAGAAAGCTTGTGTTCAAATAAAATGGAAGAGTTTGTGTATCAGGTTCAATCGTTGAATATTAATAAAGTGGAAGAGTTTGATTTATAAAATAGAGTTTACCGAATAATAATCAACATTTAGGTTTTAAAATATTATCTGTATAATTATTACAATGAAATTCAAGTTTTTTTTTTCTTCTGATTGTGTCAATCAAGTTATATTGTAAATTTAATTTTTGATCAGAGTTTTTCACACATATGCAAGAAGAGAAAATCATTCTCCTTAATTTAATATTTAATTGAAATTTCAAATTCATTTCCATTGTTAACTTGTTCAATATATATGACAAGTAGGAAGAAGAAAAGATTATTTAATTTATATGGCAATTTAAATTCAGTAAGGGTATACTAGACTTTTTGTAAAGGAACATCATATTCCTCCCCTTTTCACTTATATATAATAGAGATTAAGATTATATCCCATTACTATTTTTTGACGGATTCTATCGCATTACTAGATCGATTAGTAGTTGGTATAATTATAAATGACTTGGAGTAACCTTGTATTCCATTTGTCTTTATTTAATCTTTCCTACTTACTTTGACACAGTCTACAATATACATATTTAATCGTTCATATCAACAAATAGGTATTTTTAAAATTATGAAAAATTGATAGTTTTATACTACACATCGAAATTAATCTAACAAAATCCAACCTGAATATGTTTTTTCATATAATAATAAAAACTATAATGTTATATATGATCAAAGTTTTTTTGAATTTGACTAGAATACTTCAAGTAAAAAAGATTTGAAAAAAGTTAAAGAGGAAGTATTAATATTAGAAATTGAGAATTTGTTTCGTTATACTTGTGAAAATTGACAAAGGGAACTACATTTTAGATCGAAGGCGAATGGTGAAAATTACAAATTTTGGTATTGATCATATATGATGTCGTTGTCCGATCTCATTAACAAGTTGCAACTAGAATCCAATCATATGATCAACACATTTACTCACACAAGATTTAGCATTCATTGAAGCTGACATTCGTCAATGACAATGATCAATAGCTATAAAAATAAGGTCCCCTACTGGGAAGTTGACACGTGGTTAGGCCAAATTCATATTCTGCAGCTTCAACCTTTAAGGCTTCAGAGATATTTAAATAAACAAGAAAAATAGAAGTGCATGCCTAGTATTATTGATAGAGGGTGAAATAATCCCTATGAATTATGGTACGCACCTTTTTGTCAAAACTACTAAAAAGAATACAAGTTTATGGTTTTAGATGCATCAGACGTGCTCACGCGCAATTCACCTTTTTTGTATTTTACACATTTATATATCTAATAATTTGTAGATATTTAGCTATTTTTTTAGCTTGCATGTTTACTAATTCATATTTTTACCATCACAAATTCTTAAAAAAGACGGTCTCACGTTAGTCTTAACGTGAGATCTGTCTTAGTCTAAGAGATATATGTTTTTCAAATACGGACCACATCTCACAAATTCTCACGATTTTTTGGCTAATTAGTTTATATTTTTGGCGAATTAGTTAAGTATTTTAGCACAATAGTTTAGAGCTGGTAATCTATATGTAGACTTACATTATTTTTTAGTTAACATATCCAATACATTAGTTAGTGTTGTTCTATAATTAGTTAAGCTCTATTGAACATTATTTAGTTTCCAATATAAACGAAGAAATAAGTTTTTTATAAATCTAAAATGTCAAATACAAAAAACAACCTGAAAAAAGAACTTAAAACAACCTAGCATTTTGAGTAATTGTTCCAATTTGAGTTTGGTTCTAGGAATTTGTTTTTTTAGTCTTCTTAAAATTACTTTTCTTCCTTACACTTCTTCCCTTTAATTTGTTTTTGCACGAGTTGAGTTTAAAATAACCAATATAGTTGTACTTGATGAGCATTATTCTTCTATAATTTGGTTTTGTAGTTAAGACTTTGGTTATACTTGCAGCAGTATTCTTGTAGACTTCTTGCAGTACATTTCTTGCATCTTCATTATCTTGACTTTTGAGAATGAGATTGTAGAACTTTCTTGCGGTTTCATATCGCCATGGGGTTACGTTGTTTGTAACTACTCCAGAGATTTCTCTATCCATTTCTCTTTTCCACACTTCATTGTTTACAAATCTAGTCCACCTTTTGCACATGTAACTATGTGGTATTGTTGTGATTGGACAAATAAAATGCGTTATAATCTGATTTTTATGGTATAACTAATATACTTCAACGCTTAACTAATATACTTCACTGCTTAACTAATATACTTCAACACTTAACTAGTTCATCCAGAAACAATTTAAGGCTAGCATAACTAATAGGTTCAAGCGTTTAACTAATTTCCGGTAGTGGTTTGATGCACGCGCGTGATGTCAGCATGACATCAGCTAGTCTCACTTTAACACTAACGTGAGGCCGTCTGTTCAAAAACGAACTCTTTTACCATATATGATTTGTAATTTGATAGAAAAGAGAAAGATCGTGGGCTATTCTATCTTATAAGAAAAAAGGATTAAGTAAAGTCCCAATTGAAAGCACTCTTCAACGGCAAAAGTAGTGAGTGTCCCTAAGTGATGCCCTGGGTTTTATTTTTCTAATTTTTTGTCTAATGAGGAAAAATTGACGTTATAATAAATGTGATACTCCCTCCGTTTTCTTCTAGTTGTACCCAAATAACTTTGCACGTTTGCCAACGCACAACTTTAGACTTATCTCTAATTATGCATAAAAAAAACAATTATAAAAAGTTGATATCTTAAAAATAATACATGTCAAAGACAAATCTAACAAGACCCTACATGACTATACTTTTTCTTACATATAAATAATACAAGAGGATCAAAACGAAATTAGTGAATAATACCAAAAGTCAATAATGGTAGAACTAAAAGAAAACGGAGGATAAGTAAGTAATTGTAGGATATTTAAGAACTAAACCCTTAGAAGTTTGGGGATAAAAACAATAGCTTAACATTCTACAAGAAATTAGTGTAACATAATATGTCTGCAATAGTATTGTCATCTCGTGCTATTACCATAAAAATATTAGATATCTAACTACTTATGTAAGTCTTTTAATGAGATATAATTATAAGACCTTATCGTTTCTAAATTTATTTTGGAAGACTAAACAATGATGTTATATTAGATTTATGGTTTAACTTCTCACTTTTCATTTCAAATGCCACGTGTTGGTACCTCGTAACTATACAACGTTAATTTTTTAATTGACAGGTTGACATGAAAACAAAGCATTAGCATTAGTGCCTTGGAAAATAGTGTCAAGTGACGTGGCACATAGACTTTCTTATGAGTCGTACATTAAAATAAATCCAACAAGACAACAACATATCACATACTAAATTAACTAAAATGTACGTTTACAAATCAGTAATATTTCAATCAAGTTAGTATATAATAGTGCAAAGATCAAAATATTGTGACAAGAAACGAGGAATATCTGCATTCGGTAGACCGCATTGCAGGATGGTGTAACTACATACAGCTCTAGAGGTTTTGAAGTCTACCAAAACTAAATATCTATTATTATTTTTTGTCATATTATAAGAGATATTTGTGATCAAAACAAATTTTTGTAGACCATGAATTCCTTATATTTTTAAAGAAGGGAGTAAATAAATAATTAAATCTGACCCACTTTTGTAGAGTTTAACTTTAAAATACAAATGTTCAAGCATCCAGTACATAAGACATTATTCTCACAAAAATTTGATAAAATAAAAAGAAGTTGTTTCGGTGATGAAACGCAGCCGGACAAGGAAGTGTCCGGTAGTATCAGAGTAGGCGTCCGAGACTGGAAGTCTGCAAGAAAGACAAACGTGAGCTACCCTCGGGGGGGATGCGAGGAAACCCCCTCCGACGCTCAAGTCAGTAAGTGCCCGATAAGGATTTTAGAGAGAGAGAGAGAGAAAGAGAGCTTAGAGTGTGAGAGAATGTACCTGTGAAATAGTACCATTTGGCTATTTATAGCAGTACTATTCATCTGACAGGGTGCGTAATCCTCGCGACACGTGTGTATGACGATGATGAGCTTGATTGGAGGAAAAATTATCCTCAAATGTGGCCGTGAACTCCATCTCGGACACCTTTTCATAAATGGTCTGGACTCTACTGAAGAGGCCGCGTTTGAAGTTTGTTGGTGTCGGCCACAAGAGATGTGTCCGACAGTGAACTTGGGTATACCCATACAGAAGTAATACATGAAGCCTTGCTTATTGGACTAGAACTAGGCGCGCATTTGGGAGAATTATGGAAGCAATAACCCACTCAACTTATTGTAGGCACATGCATGCCATGAATGGCTAAACCTTGGGTGAGGTTCGATTACTTCAGTCTTCATATCATATCTAATATCTTACACAGTGTTGAAAGAGTCCAATCTTAGATACTAGTCAATATCCAAATACTAAATTGTTTGTTAAAATTCAAGTTCAACCACAGATAATCTAGAGAAAGGATCTTGCAATAAAATTTGAATACCAACAATACAATCTCCATACGAGAATGTAACATTCTTACCATTGACACGACAACATCTTGGTTTCTCTGAAGAAAACACCTTAAAATCACCAGCTCCTTTAACTTGGACCTTAACCATATTTTTTTCTTCATCTTGGAATAGAAGTGAATCAATAGCTCCACTGCTATTTAGCATGTTAACAAGACCAATGGGGGCGAATTGGATCATTTTCGCCCCCACGAGTTTCACCGGAGCCACTGTCAAAAGCTCAAAATCAAAGGAGTCTAAGGATATTTCTATGTTTTCGTTAGGTTTCAAGAGTCTGAGCTTCTTTTCCTTGAAAGCATAAACTGCAAAAATGTTCACTCCTTCAGTGGAGATTGGGTTCTTTCCCTTACTCCATTCGACATCGTTAGGATTTGTAAAGCATGTCACTGGGTGTGAGAACTCGGATGCGGCTTTATTGCGACGCATTTGGGGACACCATCCCCCTCCTTGGCAGTTGAATGCCCCGATTACTCCTGTGTACTGCTTCCAATGTTGCAACATAAATTAGAATCATGTAACAGATATACATAAAATGTAGAGCATGCTTAAAACATATAATTTTTTACCAAGTTCTTATTTTACTCACTCGATTTTTACTAATCAAAGTACTAAAATCTTAGCTCATTAGTTTACTGCTACTGCATTTCATTGTAGCTACTGACTTTTCTTATCAAAACTGAATCATAGTTTTGCTATTAGTTGTTACTTTTGCTATTCAAAATTGTTTTATCAACTTCCTTTTTGCAAGTTCAAGAAAACAGGGACAAAATTATATAGATAGACCAACACAAATAAATAGCAGTTGTACTACACTACTACTCCCTCCGTTCCTTTTTAATGTTTCTAATTGGAATCTTTTAGAAATTCAACATAAGTCAAGCGAAAAACAACAAAAGGGATAGGAGGGAGTATAAGTATTATGGTTTTACCTTGTTAAGATTCCAAATCTTGAGCATTGTTTTGCCATCATGTAAAGGATCCTCAAAGAGGCAATCTCTTGTAGGAAGTGCATAATGTTGGCACCTTAAGATAGAACCATCAGGTAAAACCAACTTTTTAAGCAGCTCAAAATTGTGTTGTCCGACACAGTCGCTAATGTAAATCGGACCACCAGAGATGGCTCGTGAGGCGGCATGGAATTCGGCACAAGGGTGGGTGGATTGGAACATGTCCCAATCAGGATGTATAAAATTTCCCATCCATAAGCTATTGTAAGCACAATGTACCATGTGAAGACCTTGTAACCAATATGTCCCATTTGGATCTCCATTTGGGTCAGTGCACCAAAAATCATCCCCTACACAGCATATGTTAATTAAAGAATCTTAGCAATCTAAACTTGTAGTACTGTTTAGCAACATCTTTCCACTATTATCTCTATCTTCATATTGATTCGAAAATAATACCATGATTTTCTTGATTAAGCTAATAAATTGACAAGAAGTGCATTATTTTCTGTAATAAGTCATTAGTCAATATCATTTGAGACGAAGAAACTCTTTACAAATGGGCATATATACTTATTTCACAAAATTGCATAGGAAGCCGATTTACAAGAATTTATTGTAAACCCTAGGTAACTAATCTATGTTAATAGGTGCTTCTTTATTATCTGTACTTTCTGTAGAGATAACTTTTAACGTTCTACAATAAGTTAATTCATCCACCTCACTAGGACTTTCTTGCACTTATATAATGCTGCTTCGTCCTTGACGTGGCGGATATAATCATTGTTCTTAGCCATTAATTAAACATATAAGACTTTGGCAATTCATTGAGTCACTAACTTCACTTTTTGGAGCCACACTTAATTTTAGATCACAAATTTGTGTAATGGAGTACGGGTTATGCTATATTGTTAGGAATATTACGATAATAAAGATATGATAATATCTTTATGATGTACTATTATCTCATGAAAATTTATCTTAGGAATGTGTTTGATTAGTATTAGGAATAAGATATCTCTTAGAGATAGTTCTCTAATAGGAGTCCATTTATACTCCTTTATATATTGTACTCATAGTGCATTATTGAACACACATCAATATAATATAAACTCTTATGCAGCCTTAAGTTGCATATAGGACATGAATACACTACTTAAAATGAAAATAAGTTGTGAATTTGTGGAAAAATTATGCATCAATCGATGCAATAAATAATCAATTAATGCATATTTTTTTTTCCCATTTTTAGCTTCTTATATACTTCCTCCGTTCCATTTTAAATGAAACACTTACTATTTTAGGCCTTTCAAAATAAGTGAAACATTACCTTATTTGGTATTCACTTCTCTCTATCTCTCTCCTCATCACATGGGTCCCTTCTTTTTTTTCTCTCTATCTCTCTCCTATTCTAAATCCCCGTGCCAAGGCCCTACGTTTCATTTAAAATGGAACGGAGGAAGTATATACCGCCCTTAGAAAAAGTTAGGTGCTCCATTGTTTATGTTTGATCAGTTGAGGGGGTGAGAATTGAAAAGCTTACCAACACGTCCAAGGCAAATGGTTTGAGTACCAAGGAGCATAAAGTCATTGCAGTGTTGCATGCTTGCAATGACACCATTTCCTTTGAAATGCTTCTTTACTGATGCGGTGAGTGCCTTGTAATATGCTTTGGCTAGCTCCACGCGTCCCCCATAATCCTCTGACAACATCTCTAGCAACTATAATACGCACAAGAAATTAAATAAAAAACCTTCTCATCAATAAACAATTCTTCTAAAGCTTTAATGCACCATGGTTAGTTTAGTTACATTTCTCTTTTTTCAATAAGAGTATTTTTTCAAGGTACACTAAAAAAGTTAGGACACCATACTCTTAAGAATACACCTCTTTTTTCTTACCCAAAAAAAAAAAACTCTTAAGAATACACCTAACATACTCTGTAAATTTAAGTATAAAATACTTCAAAGCAAAAAAAATTATTTTTTGAGGAGATTTGACACACAATTTTTAACTATTAATATCTTTGAGTATGTAATACCAAAATTGTAAAAAGATAATAAATATGTGAAATATCTTAAATGAAAACGGTAATAACTAAAATTTAGCCTAGCTCATTTAGGCTAATGAAAAACCTTGCTCATTTAGCTTTTTTTTTTTTTTCATTATTTTTTGAAGAGACATGTTACTATGTGAGGCCAAGACTCAGCCCACCTATATAATGTAGCAAGGCTGATTCATTAGCATGTCTGGCCCAATAACTAAGTGAGCCCAGAGCATGTGAGGAAGAATAAAACTCTCACTATGCATTAGTAGGGGGCTTGAACTTACTAACCTTAATTTGCTTTAGCTGAGTTTGATTTAAAGTAAAAACAGTAAAGAGTATAGACTATAGACACTAACATAAATCTAGAGTGTCCATGAACTTACATGAATAACATCAACCTTGACACCATCAATTCCTGCCGCTTCAAGGTGGGAATGCAACCCTTCATACATCTCCTCCACTTTCTCCGGTGGGACTAATCCGACGCCGTTTTCCACGATCTTATCGACGGCCAAATCTTCCATAGTCATCTGCAATCCCTTAGACAACTTAGGACTAATGACCTTCGATTTTGGCATGTTTGGCACATTTGGCCTTATTCCTCCCCAATATCCCATTAAAGCATGCCATACATAAACATGCTCAATTGTCCTAAACTCTTCTTTTAAGTCCTTCACAAATGCCTTTAACCCTTTCCCTTTTCCTTTGGGACTCTCATAGTTCCTAAATTTGTAATTCTCCATATATTTTACTAGCCTACATGGCATTTGCTCCCCAGGGGAAGTTAAATCCATCCCCTCCTGGGTTATCGGGTCGCAGTCGTGAGATATCGACTGCCACCCGTCATCAATTAACACTAACCCTGGAGGGCATCCTCCCTCGGTTAGATGTCTAACACCTTCCTGTATGCCCTCAGGGTTAACCTTAAGGTAAAAAGCGTCCCACGTACACCAACCAAATTTATCCACTATACCTGGTGGATTCTTCTCCTCCAAGAGTTTGAAAGTGCCTAAATAAACCTGTAAAACCCGAAATGCATCCCGTACTAGATCGTACAGGTCGGACCCTGAGTGCATGTAGAGGCAAGACCGAAAGTTCGACCCGGTCTCTCGGGTTGACCCACTCTCTACACAAATACATACATCATCATTACGGACCGGGTTAGGCTGAAGCGAGGCTCGAAACGGGCCCTCAAGGATTGGGACGAGCAAGACATAAGGACGGCCCAATTCATTGTTTTCCAACATCATCATTTGGGTCTCATATTCAACATCATTTCCACTAGTTCCGGTCCAATGAGTAGTCCACCAGACTTTGAACCGGAAGATACTCATGAACCGGATTCCCTTAAGCTTACCAATAGGAACCACGTGGCGGCTTTCGGCCTCGTCCACGTGGAACCCAACGAAGCAACCTGTGGAAGTAGTAGTGGTAGTAGTAGTTTTAAGTGGCATGTTTTCTAAGGAAGTGACACTAATATTAGGAGGTACTTGAGTGAAAAATGGATGACCATTAGCAAAAAAAGTGGATGCTTCAAGAGTGATTGATGATGGTGTTGCACCATCAATTAGGCCCATTGTTTCTATAGCTCCCTTTGTTAAGCTTGGAGCCATTGATGGGATCTTTTGAAGAGAGAAAGAAGATTGGAAGAGAAGACTTTTTTAGAGGAGAATTTTGGGGAAGTTTCTTGTGATGGGATGATGATGATGATGGTAGCAAACGAATAGCTTATATAGAGTGATGCAAATTGCAAAGCGGTGTACATGAAGTGCTACCGTCGTCTTGCATACTATATTACTTTTCATTTTAAAAAGATGTTCTCATTTGTAATCTTGACGCTATTTGTAATTATAATGAAAAAATCATAGGAGGTTCTATTGAATTCCTCTCAATCAATACATTTTAAAAATTAAACTTTTATAATTTTGAAAAGGTTAATAATACAAAACGCATAAAGTACTTATATTATAACAGTTATAAATTCTACTATCTTGCTGAAATTTGCCAAAAGAAATTAGCAACACATACAAAAAATTTGAGTTCAAACAATTATGAAGACATCACATAATTTTTGTAACGCCATTACGCCAATATTGCGGGGTTGGCTTTAGTAGCTTTTCTAGATGTTTCGGTGTTTATTTAGTCTTTCATTAATTTGACTTTAAGCTGTTGTCTGTTGGTACTTTGTTGTATATGGTTCTCTGGATTCTTCCATGGATTAAATTTCTAGAGGTTTCCTGAAAGTATTCTTATCCTTGTTATTTTTTGTTAGGAAGCTCAGCTGCTCAGGTGGTTTGGATTAGTTACTTTTCTTTCTTCCTTGTTGTGGCAGATGCAATTAACAAAACAAATAACAATGAACAATTGACACAAAAATTAACATGTTTCACTAAAAATGTGTTAGCTACGTCCACAAGCAGAAGATAAACATTTTTATTAGGTTTAGGAGAGAGAGTACAGATTACAAAATAATAGATGCAGAGGTTAATAATAGGGTTTACATAGTACCCTACTAATTAACCTAAACAGATGGTCCTAAATCCGAAAATTAAACATACCCGATATATTAAATAACATATATCGAAAAGTTCGGGAGCAATGTGTAGGAATTTAGATGCTTAATGCGGAAAACGAGTATCACATACTCAAACATCTAACACCAAGATCTTTGCATAAATTAACATGAATCTATAAAGAGTATAGAATATACCTCTTGATGCGTGAATTCCACTTCCACCACAAGCCTTCTAGTGGAGATCCTTTAGAACGTCAACCGCCGTTCCTCTAGTGTTGTCCACGAACAACCCTTAGATCACCACGCATGCTAGTACGGAAGAGAGAAGAATCCTCTTGTTTTTAAGGTGTATGATGGCCAAAATGAGGAGAGAGAGGAGAGCAAAGAAAATCAGATTTTCTTTTCTAAAATGTTGTAATGTTCTAACTCCTTTGTAACCCCCGTATCACTATATAAGGTGGTTACAAATAGGTGTTTCATGAGGCTTTATTTTGCCTCATAATGTCATACATTATGAGCATAATAAACTCATGAGTTACAACTCTTCCATCCATCATAAAACCGCCCAACCCATTTCACAAATGGATTTGGGTAATATCCAAGGGTTGTCACATTGTGTGACCTCATAGTACCCAATACATATTAGTAGTTGGCCTAAATATACTAGCCCAACAAACCGCAATTAGCTTCTAGCAAAATGTTGCGGTCACCTAATATTATTGAATATATTATCTTTATAATTTGTCCATATACATTTAGTTTGTTACACGTGATCGAGGACAAAATCCTTCACAATGCCCCCTAACCCCCACCAGGGCGTTTCACCCCCATGCTAGGTTAATCCTAGCGCCAGATAAATTATTCAAGGCATAGTTCAACATTCCTATTTTTACTTGTTTTTCCACGCAAAAGCAATCTTAAAAACTAAAAATTTGTACAAATTCTTGGGTATAACGATTACATCATGGTGTAACAACCCATAAACTAAAGCTTTTTTTATAAAAAAAGTCAAATGATAGAAAATAAATTATAAAATGACATGAGATTCATGTCATTATTATTTGTATAAGTCATGTCATTCTTGTTGAAATCTATATCATTATGTATGTTACACAACAAGTTATACACCTAAAATGCACTCTTGACAATTATTTTATAAATAATTCTTTGGGTTACATTCAAACCTTTGTTCAATCAAGTCCGTTTGAGTCACTCTCAATCACAGATTAGTTTGGCTTATAGGTTGAAATCGGATGCAATCTAATATAGATGTATTTTTAGTTTTAAATTATAAAATAATGAGTTTTCAAGTTATTAGCATATTTTTTATTAGATTTTGATCGACAAAAGTTATTAAATTCATTTGAACATTACAAATGATGACCAAAATTTGTTAACTGACACATGAGGTAAGCACCACAGGGTTGTTAGGCTCACGATTAGAAATAATTATTGAAACTTTTGGCCTAACACATTAAGTCAAGCGATAATTCAAGTCAATTTCTACAGTTAGAATATTTCAAAGTGGTTTGAAAAGGCATAGCTAGGCAAATGTCACGCGTCCATAAATAGTCTAGTCGATCTCACTACACCACATTTCAGGTTGTATATATGGTTGTCCAAATAATAAATTAAAAGTGCAGTATATGAGGGTAAAGATATGCAACAATTTTGTTGATTGTTTTAGAAACTTAAAAAAAAGATAGAAGAGTCCGTTTTTGGAGAGACGGTCTCACATTAGTGTTAAAGTGAGACCGCTGATGTCAGGCTGACATCACGCGCATGCATCAAGCCAACAGTAGAATTAGTTAAGCGCTTGCACCTATTAGTTATGCTAGCCTTAAATTGCTTCTGGGTGAATAAGTTAAGCGCTTGAAGTATATTAGTTAAACGTGAAGTATATTAGTTAAGTCTTTGAAGTATATTAGTTATATCATAAAAATCAGATTATAATGCATTTTATTGGCCATAATTTCAGTATCACGCATAAAATCTTTAATGATGGATATGTTAACTAAAAACAATGTTCACATATAAATTTCGAGTTCTAAACTATTGGGTTAAAACTTAACTGATTCGCCAATTATTAACTAATATGCCATAAATATTAATTAATATATCATGACTAGAGTATAAGTGTAAAGAACATTAGCTAATCCAAACTAAAGACCTTAAAGTGTTAATTGACCTTAACTAATTATAGAATAACACTAACTAATGTGATGGATAAGTTCAGTAAAAATAATGTAAGTTCACGTATAAATTTTGAGCTCTAAACTATTGGGTTAAATTACCTAACTAATTCGCCAAAATTATTAACTAATATGCCAATAATATTAACTAATATCATGATTAGAGTCTAAGTGCTAAAGAACATCAACTAATCCACAAGCAACCAACAACTAATCCACAAAGAACCAACAACTAATCCACAACCAATAATGTAAGTCCATATATAAATTTCGAGCTCTAAATGGGTTAAAATACCTAACTAATTTGCCAAAATTATTAACTAATATGCCAAAAATATTAACTAATATATCAGGATTAGAGTCTGAATGCTAAAGAACATCAACTAATCCACAACAACCAACAACTAAAGATGTGAAAGTGTTAACTAATTTTCTGATTCACAAAGATGACGAGATATTAGACACAATTGTAGCAAAAATGCCTAAAAACGAAATGAAAGCGATCAAACCTTTCTCTTCGCGCTTACTTTTGACCATGACCTTCCCTTTCTTTTCACCGAGAGAACAACGCTTCTTAACAATTGCTTTCACGATCTTTCACAGCAATGTTTCCTCCCCATCTCAAACGATAAAACCCGAAAATAAAAGAAGAAAAAAAAGAAGCAAGAATAGAAACTGAAAGAAGAACAAAGAAAAGTAAAGTAGAAGTAGAAAATGGAAAAAAATATGGGTTGAAAATGGTCGAAAATGATAGTTAGAGAGAGAAATAAACCTTAAAAACCAGAAAATAAAAGAAGAAAAAAACGAAGTCAGAATAGAATATGGAAGAAGAACAAAGAAAAGTTGAAGCAGAAGTAGAAAATGGAAAAAAAATCTGGGTTAAAAATGGTCGAAAATGAGAGAGTAAGAGAGAGAAATTATCAGCTACTAGAAGCATGAAGAATGAAGAAGAAGATTGTAGTGGGCTGCGAAAATTAAGCGATTGGGCTAGCATAGTGCTTCGGCCAGCACAACGCTCCGGCCAGCACAACGCTTGGGCCGGTCTGACGTTAAGCTTAACGTCAGACGGTCTTTTGCAAGACTTTGTGAAGATAGAATGTTGTAATTTTGCAATATGAAGATGAAATACTTTCTTTTTCTTCCCTTCTCATTCGTGCTAGTTTTTTTTAATAAATACTAGTCTTATATGCACGCGATGCGTGCGAAAGTATATATAAAGTTAAAACTAATTGAGTAATTATATATAATAATCTAAAATAATTTAAATCACTCACAAACTCTTCTAAAAGAAAAATATATTAATAGTGCAATAATGTAATAACAAATAAAGTAGATAAACATATAAAATAGTGTTTTTCACTTATTTAATTTGCTTTCATTGTCTAGGATCAACATGACTGAATTTTCAATTTGAATAGCTACCCACCTAATTGTAGATGGGTTAGTTTGCTTTCATTGTACAATAACAATTAATAAAATCTTAGAAAATTTTATCAACAAAGGCCCAACAAATCCATAGGCAATACCTTTTTGCCGCAACTATAAATTGAACAAAACCTAGAGATAACTGAGACAATTCTTTAAAAACAAATCTACTGCTGAACACTTAGATAACCTTAAATAACTCCATGCCAAACTCCTTAAATTATGTCGCAAGAACTACTGTCAAACACAAATTCACATATATCTTGTAGTGGGCTTTGTTTACCAAACAAAATATATCTTGTAGGAAATAAAATAAAAAAATAGCAGTATATTGAATTTTGTAAATGATAAGAATCTAGAGAGAGAGATAATGAGACACTTATAGTTGTGAGATAAAAAGGCACACCAATCCTTATCATTAAACCCATATGGTACTGTTGAAGACGAATAGTTAGAGCCTCAAACAATCGTTCTTCACTTTCATCTCCCGGACTCCCAATCTCCCACGCGTCGCGCTACCACAATTTCATCTACGGCGATGTCTCAACTGTGTTGGGGTTTCACACGTAAGGTTTGTAGGAACACAATTCGAACATCTTCGTTTTTTTTTTTTTTTTTGTAATAGTTTATGGGATTGTGTTTTGGTTGTGGTATTGTGGTTTGCATAATTGAGGGGAGAAGAGGAGATCAAGGCATGAGGCAAAATAAACTGTCATGGAGTTGCGTGGTTTAGAGGAGCATATAAATTATTATGGTTTCAAGTTGTTTTAAAAAGTTAATTGGTGCAATCAGTAAATGGGTGAGCTATTTTTTTTTTCTTATTTTACTTTTCCCTTTTGAATTTAAATTGTGATAGATTATATAATTTTGTTTTGTTATGGGGGTATTTAAGTAATTAAGGGTGGACACCAAAGGTTAAGGAGTTGACATATAGAATAGAGATACATCAGATTTGTGCTGCCTTAATCTATGATCGACACGACCCATTTTAAATAATACTTGTTCAAAACCTCAAAAAATAAGTCGGATTCAGTCACTAATTTTCGAGTCGGGTCGATTTTATATAGAGGTCTACAGTTACGTATGAGAACACCTTCAAAATTTCCGAACTTCTCTTTTTTTTTTTTTCACCAGCGTCTTGAAGCATAGAATCACACGTTCTTTTTTTCCCCTGGCAAAGAACGTAACAAGGGGCAACAAGCTATTTGTCGCACTTTACACATGAAGTTTGAAAGAACTCAGATAACAAAAGAATAACACAATCAAGCAAAAATGGAAGATTTTGGCAAAATTGAGGGAGAAATTGAACCTTGTTCTCAAGAAGAAACGGTGCAACATCATTCCCACAATCAAGAAGATTCGTTTGTTTGGGATGATAATTCCCAGCTTTACTATCATGCCAGGTCTTTTCTCTCTCCTCTTCTTCCAACTCTTTTTTTTTTCTATATTTTTTTTTGTAGATAATATCATTTACAAGCTGAAATTGACTCTTTGATTATGTAATTGATGCAAAAGTGAGAACAAATTTGGACTTTGAAAAAAAAAAGGAAATTTATGTTATTTTTCTTGATAAATGGAGATTGTGATTTCCCTTTTGCTACTGAAATTTTGATTTTTGGGATGAAATTCTAGTACCCATAATCTTTGTTGGTTTAATTATTAATGGGTTAATTAAGTTTTAATCAGTTTGAATTATTTTTTTTTTTTGTAAATTGTGTGATCATATTGTTGCCTCAATTTTTTGCTGCAGAAGTGGGTTTTATCATGACCCAAATGCAGGTTGGTATTACAGTACTAGAGATGGATTTTATTACAAATTTGAGGATGGAGATTACATATTGTTAGATTCTTATAATAAGGTATTAATGTCCCTTGTCCTTGTGTGATATCCCTACATATCTATGTTTAAGTTCCATCATTTTTTTTCCCTTTTCTGTTGGTTTTATGTATCCTTATTTCTGTTTAGATGGATGATGTAATTACATTGCTTGGCTGTACACTTTAGGATCATCGATTGGAACCCGAAACACAAGGTGAATCCGCTTTTGATGAACCTCGGCTGCAGTCTTTATTTGAACAAGAGGATGTCCAATATCATCAGGGAACTGAAGATGAAGCTAAGCAAATAGGTACATCTATGATGTTCCTGATCCCTGCCCTTGTTTCCAGTCTTCAGTGCTTGCACGAAATCAAGGAGTTGCTTTTATTTCCGTTCCGCCTTTAATTACTAGTTTTCTTCATCTCTTTGTGGCTTTCTGTGAACTTCGATGCACCAGTGATGATTGTAATAGAATGCTAAGTCCAGAACTTGAACTCATTCCATTGACGATGTGATTTACTGTCGCAATATCTGACAGGCTATATCGAGTGCAGTAGCTGCGAGTTGCCTGAAAATGCTCCACCGTCGGAATGGTAGGCTATCCGCTTAAAGGTAAAGTTTATCATTACAGCTTATTCAGTACTCATAATTGTAAATTATTAATGTTATGTTCCTTTTTTTTCCTTGCAGGTTAGAAGATACATTAATCGAACTGTATTTGGCAGGGTATCCAAATTTAGAATCGAATGTTGCTGATGATCGGCTGCTGCCTGAGGAAATAGATGACAAGGATAGTTTTGTGTTTACGACTGATGGTTAGTAATATGTTAGTGCATGTTAAGACATTAAAAAAACTTGTATTTCTGATGGCTTCTGTTTGTTCTAGGAAACAATAAACTCTATGAACACGGAGATGCTGAGTTGAGTTTGGACCATCACGCAGCAACAGAATTAACTGCTAGTGAGTTATGTGAAGGTTTTCAGTCACAATTATCTTTATAATCTTGTCAGTTTTTAATAAGCATCTGAAAATTATATTGCATCTTTTTTTCCCATTTTGGTCTGATTTTCTATCTTATGTCGTATATATGCTTCCATTTGATTTTAATCAGTCTTTGACATACCCTTCAAGTTGCTTTATTCAACATAATTGATGAGCTGGTCACAAACTTCTTATAGGGACCTTTTCCCTCATTGTCTGTGATCCAATGTGATTTTTTCAGATTAATTTCTTTGTTTGACTTCAAATGATTTGCCTGTAGGACTACGATGAACGGGCTAAATTGTTGTCTTAATTTTATGACAATCTTCTACAGATGCTTCATGGGAAGAAGAAAGCTGGCGAGCTCAATATGGTCAAGTTGTCCCACAGGAGGAGGAATCAGGAATGAGATTTCATATAAAAGATATGTGGGACTGGTCAATGATAAGAGAAATCCAAAAAGAAGGAAGCTGTCCAGTGGCTAGGATTGTTGGGAGGTTAGTGCAACCTTCCTCCAAGCTTCATCCTTCTATGCCTTCTCATGGTCGTCGTTTGAGAACAGCTCCAATATGCAAGGCCCATCTTGATTTGGTGCAGGTTAGATCAGGTTTGCTGTCAATCTCATATTATATAGGGATATCAGAATAAGTTAATTTTTGCAGTCTTATTTTCCATTGCCATTCTCTCCACCCTAATGGCAACCACCTTTCACTGGCTCTGTAGAAAGGAGCAAAAAGTATATCATACTGCTTCGGCTGATTAATGTTTTACATGGAGCTGAAGTGTTTAACATTCATATGGTTGTTGATTCCCTTGCTAGAAAAGTAGGGTCTTGTTGATCTATCTTTATAACAGTGTGGTTGGTTTTCATTTGTGGAGGGAAGGGGACGGAAGGGAAAGGGATGGAAGAGAAAGAGAGGTGAGAAGGAGTGTGCTTCCGTTTTCTCTCCAAATTTTCCCAATACTGGAAGGATTTGGTTGATTCAATAAGGAAGGAAACAGCCTGCAGTTTCTTTTTTCCCTTTCCCCATCTCATAACCAAATAACAGAAAATAGATCCCTCTCTCACCCTCCCCTCTCATTCCTTCAAATTCCCTAATCCAAACACACTATTAGGGTAGCTGAAAGCATTTTTCCATGAGACAACGTATGAACATTTTTTTGTAGGGGGAGACAACATATGTACTTGAATGTTGACATCTTATGATCTTTTTTTTGCTCCTCATCACAGCTGAATGAAATTCACTTACTAGTCTGATAATTTTTAGTTGATCTAATCATGAGCTTTTTCTTAATGTAATCTTCCACATAACGTCAGTAGCCATAGCCTTTAGCCTTTAGGTATATATTAAAATAATCTTATTGTCATAATATTGGTACTCTCATATTTTCTTAATGTACTTGGAGATTGCAAACTTGATTATCAGAAAATCATAAGATGGATAATGATAGTGAATTATATTTTTTTGTTCATTATCTTGATCTATCATCTTTCCTTCTTCTCTTTCCTTCCTTTTTCGCCGAACATGCAGCTGTAAGTCTGTAGCCTTCTCATTATGCAGGGCAAGTGTATAAGCTGCGGACCCCTAGTGCAGGATATTTAGCCACCTTGTCGATTTATGATGCTTCCAATCCAACCAGAGATTGGGGTTTTCCTGAGTTATCAATTGAAGGGATTAATGAATCATGTGAATCCAAAACAACACTTGAAGTTTGCTCTCAGGAGTACACAAGTTCATGCCACAATAAATCCTCTGTTTATGAGAAGGTATGTTCCTGTCATGGATTTTACTAACTATTATAATCAATAGAATTAACAAGGCAAACAGTGTTACTATTAGGCGTAAACACTGTTAAAGAGTGCTTTTGGCATGTAATATCTTATCACAAGACAATACATGCTTGTGGGTGGAAATGGAAGTTGGTGCACTAGCCATCTCGGAGACCTCTACTATGCTCTTTAGTGATAGATAAAAAAAACTGGGGAAGCAGGAGTCACAGGTTAGAGGAGAGAAGATAGAAAGGAGTTGGAATCTTAAGGAGGAGATGAGAGAGGCCAATTAGGAAGGATATAAAGTATAAACAATCATCACAATTAGGAAGGGCATACTAAAATTATCCATATCAACTACATTAGGTCTAGATTTGGTTCATACTGCTGATGGTCTAATCTAGGTTTTTTTAGATGAGTGATAATCTGGAATTAATTCTAAATGTTTAGTTTTGTGCCGCTGCTGACAGAGGTGTTTAGATAAATAGTTTGGCTGATTATTTTATCACTCGTGCAAATTTACTCATCAAGTTGTATATTGTGACTTGGCGAAGTCCACCTTCCAACTGTATGTCCTCTCAAATCTGGATCATTTTCTCTCTAGAAGGTGCAAGCCCTTTGAGTTTATGTATGATCAAGAGTTGACCTTTTCCTCCCATTTCCGCCTTGCATTTATCCGAAGCATCACTTATGTTACCACATTTATGAACATTATTTCTTTTCCCAGGACAAAAGCCAAGTATATAGGGACAGAGCAGCTGAAAGGAGAGCGCTGCATGGCAGTTTTGGTACAGCCCCTGGGCAGAAGAGGTCGGCGGATGATACTACTCTACCTTTGGTACCTGTTGAGGAAGCTGCTGCTGAAGCCTTAGAAATGTCACTTGGAGCTGGTAGCTATGCTCAAAAACTTCTCAAAAATATGGGCTGGAAAGAGGTATGCTATTGCAGATAAGGATAATGATGCACTTAGGTTCTTGTTTCAGCTCTCTTCTAGCTTCATATTATAAATACAAATTAGTATTAGTTTACATACTGGATTGTACTTGTGCCATTAGTTGCCTGCTATAATGCTTACGAGGTGAATCTATGCTTTTGTGCACAGGGCGAAGGACTTGGAAGAACTCAGCAAGGGATGAGAGAACCTTTACAAGGCATTGGAAATAAGGGTACTGCTGGATTGGGATGGAAATCGAGGTGAAGAGGACGATATGACTCACTTTGACAGAGTTTTGAGCGATAATTCAAGCAACATGTTATTGGACTAGAATGCAAAGTTAGCATAGTTATTACGTGTGAAATTGTATCGTGAAGTTTGTTGATGAGCTTTTTTTTCGGGAACTTGTTAATTAATTGGCCACAGCTGACAACTCCAATTATAGGAGCACCTAACTTTGAATCATTCTTATCGAGCCGTACGAGGATAATTCAAGCAACATGTTATTGGACTAGAATGCAAAGTTAGCATAGTTATTACGTGTGAAATTGTATCGTGAAGTTTGTTGATGAGCTTTTTTTTCGGGAACTTGTTAATTAATTGGCCACAGCTGACAACTCCAATTATAGGAGCACCTAACTTTGAATCATTCTTATCGAGCCGTACGAGGATACACCTCGATCTTCCTATACATTTAGGGTGTATTGTTGATCGAATCTGTCCCAATAAGCCGTCTATTGGATCATTGCAATTGATGTTTGGTCCCGAAGAGAGGAGATTTGTATAAAATGAGTGTTTATGATCCGATTAAAAATCAAACTTAATTAAATGTTCAAAAAAGATGCCATGAAGCTCCCACTTGATTGTCTATCATACTTTTGATGTTCTTCCGTACTTCGCCTTGTTGGGGAACCCCTTATTCCATAAAAGAATTTGCTAAATATACATGACACATCAAATGGAGCCAACTTACTTTCCTTTCAAAAGAGATTATATTCTCAGCAAAAAACTAATGATGTCTACACGGGGCCAAAGATAATAATAATGTACAAGGTGCACATGAGGACTTCGCATATAATTGGTAAAAAATTGACTTCAACACTGCTCAGGCTCAGTTTGCCGTACATCCCCAACTTCAGCTGACTGTGGTTCATCTGTAACATTTGGAGCTGAATCATTCAATTCCTCAACTACGTTTCTTTGTTGCAGCTCAAGCTTCAATCTTTCAATTTCCGAATCACGCTCTTCTAGCTTTTCTTGTAAGATGACAACCTGCAAGATCAAATGGCTTTGTTTTGAGATCTAACATTATGCTAATAAAAGAGTTTACCCCAGAAACACAACAGAATAATAAAAAAATCATCTAATGCAGAAAAACAATTAAGTACAAATGTTCAAACATTCAACTAAAAAAAAAGCACAAGAGCATCTCATGTATTGAAGACATAGATAGTGGTGCTTCTGAAGCCAGCCCCCCAAACAAGATCTGTGTTTGATCATCCTGTGAGGAGTTAAAGTCGACGAGCTTCAAGTGTTTGAATAAATATGAATTAAGAATCCCAGACGACAAGAAAACCATCAGCAAATTCGCAAACAAAATTTTCTCGTATTAGTATGGACGATGACAAGGTGAAAAGCATGAACTAGAATTCTAAAAGTTCACAAGTGAACTTCAGAGATAATCCTGTCGTTATCAAGATGATAAGATGATAGATGGTGAATGTTATAAGACGTCATATTCCTCGATCTATTTAGGGCTTGCTCGGCGAAAGCTTTTGAGGTAACTTTAGTGTTTTGACTCAGTCAAAGCACTAATTAAGAAAAATAGGAGTGTTTCGTTAGTTAGTGGTATGAGTAGCTTTTAGTGGTAGAAGTAGTGTTTTAAATAGTGTTTGTCAAACAATTTGTAGTTTTTGGGGTAGTGTCTAGTGGTGTAAATTAAAGTTTGTTTGAGTTTTGACTAGTTACTTATAAACAACTTCTTTTACCGAACATCAATATTTTATTTCCACTACTATGAAAGCTAACAGCTACACATCAACCACTTGCAGCTAACAGCTACTCCCACAGCTAAAAGCTACCACCATAGCTGCCGTTGCCGAACATGCCCTTAGTAACATGCCCAGCTAAGTTGCTCTGTTGAATCAAATTCTCTAATCTGCGGGACAATGACAACATCCTTTCTTGCTAAAAATGATACAGATTCTGATCCAGACATGTCATCAGCATAGACCCTCGTAACCCAAAAAAACCCGACTGCATATGAAACTCAAAAAAAAAAAAAAAAAAAAAAAAAAACTTAAGACACTAGGAATAGTTAACGCAAGCAATGTTACTCTGGTGTAAACTTGAGTTCTACACAATAACACAAGAAATTTCATAAAATACAAGAATATATCTGCGGTAAAATCATTTGAGATTGGTCCGTTGTCCGTTCATCAGAACAAACCAGTAAATTAAATATGCAAAGAGATTACCATCTCATTCGATCTTTCAACATCAGTTGTCAGCACCTCTATATTCTTACAAAGTCCTGCCAAATGCAACACATTAGCATGTCATCAGAAACCTGTCAGTGAATAACATTTCATAGAGAAAACTGCAGGTAAACAAAATCTGCTGCCTTTGGTAGCTAATTATAAGGAAGGGTCCACATTAATCATCAACCCTACACTCCTATCTCCATTTCGAGGCCAAAACATCATCAAAGAACTCAATTCGATAAACAACTATATGGAAAATAATCATTTGCATGATAACCCTTTTGACACATGAACGACCAAATTTCATGGAAGCACAAAAAAGGATAAACCGAGAAAGTGGTGTTTAGATTTTAGACCATATACATTTTTTCATAAGCAACTAGGTGTTGGGCCCGGGCGATTCTCCTGGTAATTTCACAAGCACAAGTCATAATTTAGTGATAACTGGTAAAGAAGTCACGGGTTCAACGTTTTTTGTTAAACTCCCCTCCGTCCTAAGTTGATTGCCATACTTTCTTTTTCTGGTTGTCCCAAATTTTTTTTGCTACGTACCCTTTTTGGCATATCTTTTCTCAACAATTAAGGACGACCCACTTCTTTCTCTCTACTTCTTCACTTTCCTAAAAATGTGTGCCAAAATAATTATGGCAATTGATTTGGGACGGAGGATGTACATTGTTTCTTCTTTGCCACCAGCCAATGTCATTAAGACATAAACCCTTCGATTCACTTCATTGAGCCGCGCTCCCCCCAGCGAAAGTACACGCCAGCAGCCCAAGATCAGTGAGCACAATCGAGAAAACAGAATACAAGCAAGAATTAGGTAAAATGTATGAGAATGGATAAGAAGAGATCTGGATAAGGAAGAGTTTTACAACCACAATAAAATCACATATTTATGAAGCAGTAGAAAAAAAAAACTATGAAGTATTCCTCTTTGACACTAAGACTCCATTCAATTGGATGGGAAATCCTTTTCGACATTTTCAACAGAAAATCATTTTCCATGAGGAAACATTTTCAAGGGAAAAACACAATTGTAGATTAGTTTTCCTTTGTTTAGTTCATTGCATGCAAAATTAGAGAGAGAAAACAGAATCATGAAATGGAGAGGAACCAGAGGATGGATGAGAAGCAGAAAAGAGGAAAGAATTGTGGAACTAAATCAACTTAATCCCATCCAAACAAAAGATTTCTGACACTGAAGCAAATTCACAAAGAGAAAGGTTATCATACAAAAGGTAAATAATATTCAAAATCCAATTACTAACCTTCAAATTGACTCCTGAGCTCTGCATTCCGAGACTTTTGCGAAGCAAGTTTCATAGATAACTCATGCATCTGCAAAATAAAGTGTTACAACATAATTAGAAACAGGTAATATTTTGGGGGAATAAAAACACATCATAATCTATCAGAAGACACCAAAGGGTTTCGCTCATTACATATCGTATCTACAAACTCAAGAAATGTCAGGTGCCAGTTTAAATGTAAACTTGTCCAGCTATGCCTATGCAACCACAACCAGAAAGGGGAGGGGTAAAAAAGAAGTGACAACTGACAAGCAACAGTTCATCATCACAAAATTGCCAGATTCATTCTAATCGCATGAATAGTTACCATGAAACCATCTTAAACAATCAGATAATCCCTCTTTCCTATATCCTTACATCTCATGTCACAAGTGCATCTTTGGCTGTAAAAAGTTGCACCAATGTTACCCAGTTCGCAATTCAATTCAATATGGGGTATGGGAGCTGATACGTGGAACGCTACTTCTGGTGAATCGGGTACGATTGGGCAAGAAAGAGAATCATATATACGTGTGTGTGTCTCTGTGTGTGTGTGTGTGTGTGTGTGTGTGTGTGTGTGTGTGTGTGTGTGTGTATATATATATATTCAAATATCTTAAGTATAAATAAAAATTTAGTGAGAAAAATTAGATAATTAAGATTTTGCTTTGAGTCAGGGTGCAGGAGAGTTATGTGCACTATGCACATTCCAAAGATCAGAAAGGTAAAAGAACTATCTTTGATTTTTATAGAAAATGAAAATGCAGATTTTAATCCACAATAAATAGAGTAAGTGGGAAACTAACAAGGAGACAGAAGTGATGCTTTACAGCTGTAAGGTTATTTAGAAAAAGCATTTACTGACCCCCCGATACCCTTCAGTTGCTTCCTTTTTTTTAATGGCCACACTTCCAGCTTCTTTAGTAAAATGGTTCGCTGGGTTCTGCAGAGGCCTGCATGTCCCACAACAACCCAGACCAAGAAAACATCTTGTTCCCGAACATGTGACCCGGTTCATAATTCGAATGGGTGACCCACAAACCGGGTAACAGTGAGTTGCACTTGGATCATCCTACCAGAAGCCACTGCCTTGTGTGGCTTCATTTATATGAAGGACCTCCTTCCAAAACCCTGTTTGTCTTAAACCAACAATATTCCCAATTTAACCCAGTGAGGGTCCTTACCAGTTTCTTCTTGGCCCAAAGAAATGTCAAGCACAGTTTCAATGATACCTTTTAAGACGCAGGCCCACCGCCGATTTTGAAAGGATATTCAAGAACATATTTGCTAAAACAAAATTTGGGCATGCATGAACACCAATTCTGTTCACATAGCACATAAAATAAGGGCGAGAAAACTTCTCATGCATTATGCCCATTTGTGTAGGTACATTTACCCTCAAAGACTTCTTGCCACCAAAGAAATTCTCTTCCCTTTAAACATTGATGTTAAGTGAAGAATGTGAAAATGTAAAATATTGAAGCTAGGAATGAAAAACAAACCTTCCCTTCAGAAGCTTGATTGCCTATTTCCTCATTTTCCTCCTGCAAGGTCTTGCACTTTGCCATTAGCATCTTACCCATCTTGCTGTTTGGTGTAAAAATAACAGCATTGATGTTGTCCTGCAACTCCTTCACTTTTTTCTCCTTTTCTTCAACAAGATTCTGAGACCATCATGAAATAAGTTCAAACAAATAAGTTGCTAAATAAACAAACCAAAGTCCTAGAAATGGAAAAATTCAAACTCTAGGATATCAAAAACATCCAAACTCATGAAAGCAAGTATAAAGCAGAGAATCTGTTTCCAGAAACACTTGGTAAATCAAACTTACTCTTCGCGAGTACAGTTTTTTTTTTTCCAAACAGAAGTACCTTCATAAATACAACTGTTAACAGTAGAACAGGGAAGATGTTCAATGAAATCAAAACAAAATTAACATGCAAGGATGCATTATTGTGGTAAGACTGCTATATTGTTCATTTTGCTAAGAATATCATGAAGCTGATCAAAAATTGCAAAGGCAAAATCCACATGAATGTCGTGGTGTCATCAGCAAGGATATCTCGCATAATCAAACAGACAAAAAGTGAACACAAGCTGCAAGCTTTCATAGAATTAAATATAGTAGGGTGATAACAAACCTTCAAACGTGTAAACTCTTCATGTATTGCAGGATCTAGCAATAACCTCCTCGTCTGTAATAAACCACAGCCAAAAGTTATGCCCGCTGGAAAGTTTTTTAGAATCACAAGCAGAGGAGTCCAGAAGAAAACAGATACACCCAAAAGAAAGGGGCAGACAAATTGAAATCCGTACAACACAACAATTCATGAAATTCAATTTGGTCACCGATTACAAAACTACTACTTCTCTCTTCCACCTCACTTATGACGAACCCATGTCTATCTTGTCTACAAAATTAAGGAATGATAACTTGCCTCATGAAGAATTTGACTCCACCATACAAGACCCTTCAAAAATTAAATTTAAACGCTTGAAGTTAAAGCATTTTTCATCAAACTGGGTTGAATCCAACTAATTCTTAACAAAGATACACTAGAGATCCACAAAGAAAGAACCTAAGGACCAAATATTAAGAGATGAATAATTGACCCTTCATCAAGTTGCACAGACTACGTGTGTTAGCAAGCAAAAATTCCTGCATTCATTTTTTGTACAGATCCTGCCCTTCATAGCTTCCCAGGCAAAGAAACATCCCAATGGTCCCAGAAAAGGGATGAGTATTATCAGGTCCTTGACCCGGCTCCGCAGAAAATAGACCTCCATGTAACACCTCAACCCACCACACCACTGCTGACATATGCTAAGCGCAACAAAAAGGTATAAATCATTTTACTGATAGTGGGGAATATTTTGCATAAAACAAGAGTACTTGTCAGAAGTTAGTTATGACAGGAAAGGTTGTTTGGGAGAGTGGGAGCCTCTCAATTGCTCATCAAATATCTTGTAGTCTCTCTGTTTTGCTTGAATAACACTATCTAAAAATATCTGCTTACCTGTTTCTCTGTTCTAGTGTTTTATCTTTCATTGATCTCTGGTTTGTGTGCGTGAACTTGGTGGTTTGTCATCGTAGTCCATTGCACTCCACCATACAGCCATAACACAGAATCAACCCCGTCAACTCCTAAAGCTATCCAACAGCGCAGCACAATCATTCCTCTTCTCAATCACCATAAAGTCCAGAAAGGTTAGGTCCCAATGCATTTGATCCCCATCCAATGTCACAACCTCATCCAACCACATATCAAAAGAGGTCAACCTCTATATAGCTAAAAATTAAACTTTCAAGGCGTTAAGGTTTGTTCACTTCACCAAGCATGTTGATTGTTGGCAAATCCAGAGCCCTTCTATACCCTAAGAGCATGTTGGTTCACTATTTTTGCGCTCCAAGAAAGAGAATCAATTACCGATTCCCTTTCTTCTTGTTTAGTTGAACCCCTCATCAATCATTACCATTACTTGATGGTAATGGATTCCCCCAATTTGTTAACTTTCCCTTCCCCTCCACTTAAGTAACAAAATCCATTACTCGGTGGTAATGGTTACCACCCCTTTCCATTCCTTGGCTTGAAAACACTAAACTCAATAAAGGTAACCATTTTTGTTACCATTCCCCTTCTCTATTTGTGTTCATTCCCTTTTCATTCCATATCTTGAACCAAACAACCCCTAAAACCCAAACGTGAACCTTAAAATTGTACATTTTGGCATAAATGGATAAAAGAATAATCATGGAGAATCTTCATTTTTGGTTTCAATCTCTCAGACACAAGATGTGCCAACCCTTCTTCTAACTTTTCTTTATCTTTAGGAAATGGGGGTGAATCTGGGATAGATACTCTCTAAATTATATTTTATTTTTTCCTTACTTTTTTAATTAAAGAAAGTTTTGCCCAAAAAAAATTGATGATAGTTTGGTCTTGTCCATCAGAAACTGAAACTGAATATGTACAACACATCCACATTACCCCAATGCCACAAAAGAAGCTCTTGCCATCATCCAGACAGAGGGCTGTCCTCACAGTAACACAGCAGATGACTTAATATTTCCACTGGAAACTCAAATTATTAACCCAGAAAGCAACTACCAATTCCTACTTCACAAAGTTTAATGACTCAATTTGATTTAGTCAACTAAAATACACAAGATCTACACCTCTCCTTTTGCCACTACATGTAGCCTCCATTCACTTTATTTCCATGTTTCTCTATTTCCTTCACAAGGGTATTCATCAAAAACCTCTCTCAGGCAGAATTAGCTGGCTGTGCCCCAGGTTGGGTATATCTTGATAATAAACCTTCTCATCTAAAACATGATCTACATGATAGTGTTCCAAATATTGAGTCCTCATATGATTAACAATTTGATTCCATCACTTCAAAGTTCCAGAAGTGATTACAGGCAAATCTTTGGGATAACCCACATATGGGTCAGGGGCTTCCCAAAGCACAGGTGCAACAGTTGGATTAAAGCAAAACCTAATCTAGTAAACATGAGAATGCAAAACAAAGCAGCTTCATTGCAATCAAAGTAAGCTTATTCCATCTCCATAACCTATACTACAGTTTTATGAAACTCTAATGGAAGACAGAGCTCCAACTTAACAGAAACATAAAGAACAGCCTCTGATCTTTTCCTTCTAAGGAAAAATTATCCTAAACTTCACAGAGAAAAGTGAGAGAGGTCCTTCATATTCATACCTGCAGAGACGGAGGCTTCAGTTGTGCTCTCAATTCCCGAATTGCAGCCTGAAATTGCAATTTAGCAGGGATTAAAACAACCAGCTAATAGAACACAAAGATAAATACCCAAAACCTATATGATAAATCTTAATCACGAGGAAAAGAAATATGCTTTGGCATTCAATCTTTCATAACTAATGTTTTCAAAGCGAGGTGAACATATGACTATCGACACATAATTTCAGGAAAGGACTGAATTATTATTGGTGGAATTTTAGCAATCAAATAAGATTAATTGCAGTCATCAGCAAATAATAGGCTCTCTATGAAACTCACGAGCCATCCTACAACATTACCGTTGCCTCAGTGATATTTAGCTCTAACAAGGCACTTTCCAAGAACGGGACAAGGGTCGGATCAGAATGTCAGATGTATACACCTTACCCTATGAAAGTACAAAGAGGTTCTCTAAGCCTTTCCCCTACTAGCAAGAGATGCATTCCTATTAAACCCTTGGTCTACGTAGTACTTAAATAACTAATGTAATAGATAGTTCACTGAAACATTTCGCCACCTCCATTCTGATCTGAAGTTAAAAAGCATGGAAAGACGGATCTCAAGTAGAAATATCAGATTCTTAATGAAATGCATTAAAGCACATGCATCAACATTTAACAGATGAAAAGAAAATGTAAATTGTTTAGTAGTTTAGTTCTTCATGCAGAATAAAAACATATTTCTGCTTTCCGAATGTGGCCAATTATTATTACTTTTTGCCATCCTTCCTAACAGCGACTCAGAAACAAAGCAGCTTGGAATAAACAAGATGAATGTAAGTTAAAAGAAAGAGCAAACAAGATAACAAACAAAAGGAAAAAATAGAAAAGTTGCTCAAAGGTTCAAAGCAAGATTACAAGGGTTGTGCTCTAAGGTGATATCCCTTCCAGAACCTGGTCTCTACCATAACTACCACCACCGCCACTACCCAGTAGGAATTACCTTATATCAATCAAGAGTAATAAAAAACAATTCAAAGGCCCCAAAACAGAAAGAATTTGGAAAAAGAATAGCCACACCTCTAAGTAGAAATAAATCACGGAAGTTGAGAGAAGATAGCAAGCATAATAACAGTAGCTAGGTTATACAAATAGACAATTACAATCCTCAAAAATGAAAACATAGAGAGACTAATAGCCTCATCAACATCACCGAGAGATATTGCACTCACAATTCTCCAGGTGAAAACAAACGAGAAATAATCTCTCACCTTTAATTCTGCTATTTCTTGCTCGCGCTTGGCAAAAGTCACAATAAATGCAGCTTCTTTCTTCTTTGCTTTTTCTAGCTGATTAGAAGAAATGACAATTTAATTGCAATCCGTAAAGTAAGCTGACAAGATATAGAGAAAGAGACACAAACCTGCTCTTTGAATGACTTTTCTGATGACCTCAAGGTCCGGATATAGTTAACCACCAATTTAGGTTCTATTGGAACAATAAAACTCATAGCATCAAGATGAATAGTTGCTACAGGATACAATGGAAAGAAATTACAAAAGCAGCAGAGTGCAGAGGTATAAACTAAGAGACTGACCTAGAGTAGTAGCTGGAGATATAAAGGACTCGTTTTGAAATGAAGAATGCCACTTCTGAATTTCGGACTTTGCAGATTCCAGCTCCATCTAAAATAAAAGCAGCCAGCACAAAGTACCCCATGAACAAAATATAAAATCCATAAATTTTACAAGTAAGATTCAAACAGATAATTTATTGGTTTAAGTTTCTGATTCAAATTCTTTTTTCATGAGTGGACATCCTTCTGAAGATGCAAAAAAACAACGATGAACATGAGAACAACTATTTAAAAACCATTCCACCATGCGAACTTTCATTGATCTCAAAAAGTTCACCTCCGAGTATACACTCAGGCGATCAGGCCTTGATAAGCAGCAAGGCACCTTGACAACACCCATTTTTGCCCAAAGTCACGAATAGAAATACAATATTTTTCTCATCAATAACCAGATTAATTTTAAGAATAATTATTACTTCTGTTCTAAAATAAGTGTAGCACTTAACATTTTCGAAAGTTTCAAAATAAATGCAACATTACTTTATTTGAAATTAAGTTCTCTCTATCTCTCTCCTCTCTATAGTCCTTTTATCAACTCTCTACACATATTTGAACTTTTATGTCCATCATCACTTAAATAACTTCAGATTATAGAGATTAGAGAACCCTGAAAGTTTCTCTCAGCCACAGATGCTATTTAAATTCGGTTGTAGTGTGTACATCCAAATCTAATTAAAAATCCAATGACCCTGAACATTTGAGCTTTCCTTAAAACTCTAAACCGACTTCAGCACCATAACGCGCTTATCAAAGAAACATAACTAAATACTCATTCCAATTACAGACACTAAAAACCACATAGAATGGGATTTCACTATTTTAATGTAAGACATGAACCACCTGTAGATGACTTTACTGAAACCTATGATGGAGGAATGGCAAGTGAAAAGCAAGCCATTTAATTATTTGACCAACAAAAGACATCAGACATCAGGTTTCTCATTCCAACAAATTCATGCCATACCTAATCATAAAGGTAACACAGTCGCATATAATATATAGCTAGCTGGCAACTGTAATGTGTTACGTGTCAACACAAGAGAAAAAAACTGGAGAGCAGAAAGTAAAGGAAGATTGAGAAAGATAAACAGAATGCATACTTCATATTTCGAGAGCTCGTCCTTGCACTTCTGAAGACTGGGGACAAAAAAGTATACTAAGTATTAAAATCAACTAAGACTTTGTAAAATAGGTAAATAACATAGATGAACAACATATACACCTTCCACAGCAAACAATACCTTTCTCTAAGGGATAATATCATTCCCGTTGTTACACCAGGAGCCGTCTCTTCCAATTTAGAGTGTGCCTAAGTCATAACCAAGTAAATAATATAAACATGATAAGCAAGCATCAGATAATCAATAACATATAAAATACAAATGGCATCTTAAGGTCATAAGAGATAGGCATAGCCTAAAAAGAACTCAAGGGAATCATCCATGCATTGTGCAATTATCTTGCACTCATTGTTATCTTGAATTTTGTTATGCGCATAAAATGAGCCTACGGGCTGTTGCACTTTGCTCCACCAGAAACTATTCAAATTTTAACCCAAATTACAAGTGCTAAGGGGGAAAATCCATAGCAAATGGTAAAAGTTTACAAGAACTCTTAGACTAGGAAACAAATTACAAAATTACAAAAAAACCCTTATTCAATGCCATCCCAGAAAGTTAAAGAAATAAAACATTTTACAACATGCATGTTTTCTTAAAAGATTTTTCTCTTAAATAGACCTATCATAAGTCATAAGAGCTTGAACTTCACAATATTGAGATTTCGATAAAAATATAATTTCCTTCGTATAGATCCTGTTGACATTAGATAGTTTTGATGACGAGAAGCAATACTAATCAACTAACTTAGTTTACAAGTGATAGTGAGCAAATCGATTAATGTCGGTTCTCAGAAAGACATGTTTCAATTGTGCTTAAAGTAGAAGATTATGAAGCTATGTTATAACTTCTGGGAGAAGAAGTGTATTGGCATCAGTGTGTCTAACAGACATTGATGTATGAGGAACTAAAATAGGTGTCACGTGTGTGGAACTCAGTCTTCATTGCAGAAATTTGGTGAGAGTCTGCTGAACACATGCCTAAAATTCTGAGAATAACTTTGGCAATCACAACATATGCTCATACTAAGTATTTTAATTTGGCTAGGGCCTAGGAGCCTTGCATATTAGAGTTTCACTAGAGATAGAAGTGTATTTAATTATTCTTTTTAACCCTAGTAGTTTCTGTGTAATTACGAGTTTTGTGGGGGAAAATAGATTGCATGTTTGTTTAAATGCCATATTAGTTGCATTTAAATAGGGTTTTCCTTTGATAACACCATGATTTCAGGAGCATTAATATTTGAGGACCAATTTCATTGTTGTTAAATCTCTATAAAATGGATATTGATTTGCGTTATAGAAACATTTTGTGTTCCACATACTCAAGCCAGTTCTGCCTTGGAGTTACATCACATTCCATGTTCCAGATTCACTATAGCTTCAGCATTTGTGGGCTTCAATAATTGAGAATTATTTATCAGAATTGAGAAAACTCTATAACTTTGAAAAACGGCTTTGATTGATGCCCAGACTCTTAGAGTCAAGAAAGAAGGCTGCTTCAGAGGTGCGCAAAAAACAACAATTAAGGGAGCAGGTTGTTGCGAGCTTGAGTTTTAGAGAGGAACACAAATGGTGGCCAAGGTAGTAAAAGGATAGTACTGAGTGGTTTGGCCAATTATAATACTTAAAAGTCGAGTATAAAATCTTACATGGTCGAGGGTTTTATTCCAAATTGGGCCTAGAGTTACAAGTCATTCCTTGTAGACATCTCTCTTTCCTCTTTGCTACTTTATAGTTTCTAAATTACACAAAAGTGGATCTAATATCTACTTCTTCCATTCAACACGCCGCCCAACTTATAGTCCTACATCCAATTACATATCCCAATAAAAAGTTCGCAAATTATTAAGGTCGCCACTCGCCACATATCTCATTCTCACCCACATTCACCAATACCCCCACCTTTAGATTCCATGAGCTAGCTTACACATTCTCACAACCAAAACAATTGTAGCCCACACCTAATTATACCCCACATTTTGTGGGCAATAACGAACTGCAAAAAGAATGATAACGTTCCCCTTAGAAACAAAAATTGGCGAAACCTAATCATACCACACATTTGGTGGACAATAACCAACCACCATAAAATCATAACCTTCTACTTTAAAACAAAAATTTGGCCGCAATAAGTAAATTTAGTCACCCCAAACATCAAATTGTTCGTCATACGAAATTTTCCAAAGACAATCAACATACTTCATATCAGAGAGCAGTGAAGTAAAAATACCTTTTTAGAGCCAAATATATCATCTTCATCGGCATCAAGCTCCCCAAAACTCCGCTTAATACCTAAAATTCAAGAGAGAAACAAAATCAACATTAATTTCAATAACTCAGAGCCTATATATAAAATTAGTCGCGAATAAAAGCCCCAAAATCAAAATTAAACACCTGTGTGCTGATTTCCGGAAAAATCTCCGCCAAAATCATCATCCTAGAAATACGAATTCCACAAAACATAAAATTCGAGCAATTGACGAAAAGATATTAAGTACAAAAGAAACGAATTGAAAGAAGAAATAAAATGAATTATGAATTGGAAAAAGAACTTACATCGTCGAGATGTGGAGTAGCCATTAAAACCCTAGCAAACACCTCCGCAAAAAAGCAGAGAAAATTGGTAGTGAAGAGAGAGAAAAGAGGGAGATTTGAAGTTGCAGGTGAGTTACACGCAACACACTATGCTAGGAGAGCAGAGTTTTTTTTTTGTTTTTGGGAGAGAGAGAAATAAGTTGTGGACCCGATTTTTGGAGTGTATTCTATACGAATCCATGTCGAAGTTTATATGGGTAAAGCCCAATAGAAGAGTGACCCAAACTGAGAGCCAGATATGGATAGGAGACTGTTTGTTTTTGACGCTCTTTATAGGGGTTTTTTTTTTTATCGAAAATATCATTGGTCCAAACAGCAATCCCTACTAGGCTACTAGCCTGCAGGGACACTGAACTGGGTACAATGTTAAATAGTTCAGAAGACAACACTTTTAAGGCTCATTGCCACCCCAAGTGAATGCCCTAACATATTGTTGGAATGAGGCGTCGGGTCCTGAGCAAATGCCCTGGAATTCGGGGTGGTACTCCACTGAGCTACCACATCTCCCTTTATTGAAGATTTTTTTTTGAAAGACATATTTCATTAATTGAAGGTCAAACGGCATCTACAATAGATATTAAAGAAATATAAGATACAATTAAACAAGGTTAAATCAAATTCGTCTTCGAAAAAACTACAATGAACCAGATCGAGCAATACAGCGCGGCACCCTTGTATTTGCTGAATCAAGCAACTATTGATGAAGAAGTCTATCATTCTGACATAGTTTGGAAAGAGCATTATTGATCGAGCCATATTAACCGCATCCGAGATTCCATTACCTTCATGTTGAGTCTCGAACTTCAACCAATGAGAACAATTTCTCATACATAAAAATAAAAAAAAAACATACTCACAAATCTCATAGGAGAAAAAGAGATCTCCACAACAGAGACTACAAGCCCCATAAAAGGGTTTGAAGAAATCTCATAAAGAGATACTAATTTATTCAACAAAACAAGAAAAAGGAACTAAAAACTGAAAATAAAAGGGAAAAAATGGCTTATCATCCATGGCAGTCCCTAACTGATGAAGAAGGAGTAGGGGATGCTAGGGTTTTAGAGAGAGGGGTGGCGGCTATCTATCTCAAGTGCCCCTCTATCGAAGATATCGTAGACAACTGTTGTATATTAATGTGCGCAATGTCCATTATAAGTTTTTTTTTTCTTTATTTAAGCAACAAGAAAATACAAATCTATGATTTGATCCATTCTCTTTAATTACAATGTTTCCCTTATTTGGAAGTTTTGAATTAATTGTAATATTTCTTTATTTGGAAATATTTTATCTCTATCTCTCTCCTATCACATGGGTACCACCTTTTAACTATCTGAACTTCTAAACGTCGCCCCCAAATTACTTAAAATCGCCCCAACTCCCTTCTAAAAATACCATTATACCCTTGGCTGTTTTTACAACTCTCTCTCCACCACCACCTAAAATCACTAATCACCAATCGCTACCTCTCCGACCCACCGACGAGCACAAAATTCCGACGAGTAATTCCGACGAGTAATTTTTTTTTTTTAATTAATTTCAAGGGGCCAACGTGTGGCCTGCACGTTGGCCCCATGGGGCACAACGTCTGGCCTGGACGCTGTGCCCCATGGGGCCAACGCCCGGCCTACACGTTGCCCCATGGGGCACAACGTCCAGGCCACACGTTAGCCCCATGGGGCACAACGCCCGAGCCAGACGTTGTGCCCCATGGGGCCAACGTGCGAGCCACACGTTGGCCCCATGAAATTAATTAAAAAAAAAAATTTCGTTTAAAAAAAAAAAATTCGTCGGAATTTTGTGCTCGTCGGCGGTGGTTGGCGGTGGTGATCGTGGGTGGTGATGGTGAAGATGAGAGATAATATGAATTAGGGGAGGAGTTAAGTTGGAGTAAAAATCAAAACAAAAATCCTAAGGGTATAATGGTATTTTAAGAGGGGAGTTGGGGCGATTTTAAGTAATTTGGGGGCGATGTTTAACAATCCCCTTTAACTATCTCTATATCTATCTCTCTCCTCTTCACATTACTTTTTTGAAATTGTGCCAAGGGTTAAATTCTTTATCATGAATATATCCATCCTTTTGTGTGATTATGACTTGGCACTTGGTTTGGACGTTAGCTCGAAGGCTTAAAACTTACCATTTCAATATATTAATAATAAAATAATAATAATAATTATAATAATCAACTTTCTTGAATTCATAAATTTAAGCTTGATATTGGTTGAACTAAAATTGTATGGGTCAAAACTTAAGACAAATGAATTGTGTTAAACTGAATTATTTGGTTCGAACCAGAAATGTACAAACGGAATAAATCGATACATCTATTTGTTTTCATATATCAATTGACCTTTTAACATTAAAACGAAATATTCTACACAAAAGCTTGCAACACCAGCAACCAAAATTTGACTCACTTTTCACCAACTTCTGACTCCAAAATACAAAAAAAAAAAAAAAAAGTTGAATAACCAAAATGTTAAAAGTGAACTTTTCATCAACTTCTAAATTTTTATGTTGGCCGTGCAAATCTAATAAATAAATAAAGTAATAAACGGATTTTTCATCAACTCCAAAATACACAAGGTGCCTCTGAGGTTTTGAAAAATACTCAAAGTACCCTTAATGACTAACGATCGACAACTCCGTTAATCATTAAGGCTAAATCAACCCCTAACTGACCTAATTAATCCAAATTAACTCTAATTAAACCTAACTAGCTCTAATTGGACCTCATTAACCTTTGTTAATTAAATCCCCACCCCCTCCTCACCTACCACCCACCCCCTACCATCGCCATGCCAACATACCAGCCACCACCACCCGAAAACCTCCCCTCCCCTTCGCCAGCCCCGAAAACATCTCTCCTCCCCTTCCCCAGCCCCGAAAACATCTCTCCTCCCCTTCCCCAGCCCCGAAAACATCTCCCTTCCCCTTCCCCAGCCCCAAAAACCTTCCCCCCAGCTTGTAAAAGCGGTTTTCGGGGGCTGGAGGAAGGGGAGGAGGACGATTTTCGGCGGTGGAGAAGGAGAGGGGAAAGTTTTCGGGGCTGGGGAAGGGAAGGGGGAGGTTTTCGGCGGTGGGGAAGAGGAGGGGGACGGTTTTCGGCGGTGGGGAAGGGGAGGGGGAGCTTTTCGGGGGCTGGGGGACAGGAGGGGGCGATTTTCGGGGGCTGGGAGTCTATATAAAGGAGGATTTTTAGTTCATTGCATCATACAGAGTTCTGGAGATAGAGATACTGGAGTCTGGATACCAGATAATTGAGAGAAGAGATCATGAGTACCAGTGGTAGCGCCACCAGAGCTGCACCTACCTCAACATCCACCACCTTAGATGTCGAAGCTTTCGTAAATCTTCCCTCTGGAGGTTTTCAAGATGTTTCTTCAGACCGCACAATCTTCCGTAGTTAAAGTTCCGCCCCTTCCCCGGCACTTGAAGGGTGGTACCGAGGCTAAAAAAGATGCAATGCATATCAGAGGTAGAGTTCAAAGAGTATCTAACTTCGAAATCCATTGAGTTGAACGAGGAAATGAAGGCCATGGAGAAACTTATATTGGGAAATCAATTTTACACCATATCATCTGCCGGCGATGTTGATGCACTCCATCAACTCACCAAACGGAAAATCTGGACTGGGCATCATATTAAGATGAACACCAACATATCTAAGAAGCAATTGGATAAACTGAAAAATGCTGCTGAGAATACCTATAAACTCATCATTGTAAGTTGAAAATCTGTTTTATTTACGTGATTTTAATCGTTCCTCTCTCTCTATGTTTTGTTTTTCCTCTCTTTCTCTTTCTTTCTTCTTCTTTTATTCTTCTAAATATATGAGATGATGTCATTAATGATTACTTTATTTTTTTTTTAGAGTGAAAATATTATTTACTTGATTATTTGATTTTTGTATTCAAGTTATATCATAAAATTTATCCTTTGTTTTAATCTTTTTTTTCTTCTTTTTTTCTAATAAGATTGAAGAACGCCAAGTGGATTCCCAAGATATTCCTACCTCTACCTGAATGATCTCCACCAGCAAACAAAAATCAGGATGCACGCACCAATTTACTTTCTAATAAATAAATCTTAATGGTTTACTTTTTCATTTCATTTTCTTTTTTTCAGTTTAAGTAAAGCTTGGTGGTTTTGTGGATGCTTCAAGTTGGTAAAGTTTGTAGATATTACTCATATCTAGGTATGATACACATATGTACGATTTTACTCGCCAACAAAGTGCAATAGAGTTGATAATACCACTCACCCTGATTTCACCCTTTTATCTATCAAACCAATTAACTATCCATCGTTTGTCAATATTTTTTAGTCTCATATTGGTTACTTGTCAATTTGACGGATGACGCGCTTGGTAAAAAATTTATGTCATATAGTATACACTATGAGAAAACATACATCATACAACCATTTTTTTTTGCAGCAAGATAGATAGAGAAAATAAAAATTACATCCTACTACTACTAGCACTTTTCCTTGCCTTAGTCGCAAACAGGGGCGAAGCTATGTTGGGGCCTAAGAGGGCCATGGCCCCTGCAGCCCCAACATAGCTTTGAAGAAAATCAATGGGTTACAATGGTTGTATCTTGTTTTATAGGTAATCCGGCCCCCCTCCACAACCATGTTTAGAATTCTCTGTTAAACTGGCCCCCCTCCACAACTGACCCTGGCTTCGCCCCTGGTCGCAAATATGTGCTTCAGCCTTCAACTACTTTCTCTTTTTGACATTTACTATTGTAATGGAGTCAACTTTTGGTCCCAAACTTCTTGCATCTCTGTGGATTGAGATTGTCTTGGATCATGGTGTTTTTTTTTTTCTTGAATATTACGCCATCTCTTGTGCCACTCATTGATATTCATTATTTGTGCTGCACAAGGTCTAATCTGAATCTTTGGTTCATTGGTTGAAATGCCGCTTTTATTTCGGATGATCCAAATGCTCCACAAAGTTGCTATGAAGTAAAAAACACGAGATTCTTGTATAGGATCTTTCTCCATTAAGTACCATAACCCATTCCCCTAAAAAAAAAAAGTACCAAAACCAATTTCTTAACCATCTCTAAATAGAACAGTATTGTGGCACATTTGCATTTATGCCAAGTTTCAGGCTTTTCCAGATTCTCGTCGTAATTTCATAGTTTTTGAACAAGTGAGTATCCGACTCCTCATGGTTTCCACACAGTGGGCAAGGACTCTCGCTTAAGATTGTCCTTTTCCTAAGGTTTACTCTGGTTAAAGTCATTGTTTACCAATTTTGTTAGATACACAAATCGTTCATGGGAGAAAATTGAGTTAATAATCCATATGGGATTTCCAAAGTCATTGTTTACCAATTTTGTTAGATGTGGGAAGTATACTTGCCAATAAATTGCAAATTCAGGGGTAGAATTGGGCCTAGCCCTTGAAAGATTTTTGGTAAAAAAATTTAATTCAGCCCAACAAAAACAAAGCCCAAAATAGTTCAAGTGTACCGATATTGTAACCGTGAAAGGGCAAAAAGGAAATGAGGTAGGGGGAGTAGGGGACCCACGTGTTGGGAAATGACTTGAAATGATGTTGAAGTTTTTCTTCTTTGTAACCCACGTGACCATTTCTTTTTTTTTCAAGGGCTTTGTTTCATATTTTACTTATTACCAACATTACGCAGGTGATATTGTTGATTAAATGATAATATCAGTAATATAATATCCCTGAGTTGACTCAAAGATCTTCTAGTACTACACTACTACTTTGATAATATCAGTAATATTACCCACATAGAATTGTTAACTTATCTTAGCAAAGCCTCTCTCCAGAGAGGCAATGCTACTACACTAGTGTCTAGTCCCAAGAGAAGAGTGGCAACTCCGCCAAACTGAGCAAAATGTCACATAGCACCTGGCAAGTATTATTGTTCCTGAATACATATTGCACACCAAGTGGGTTAGATGAAATTTCATCATAGAATAACCACCTTCACATTTGGTGGTACAATTCTAGCAAGCTTACGAGCTCGCCTTCTAAAAATATTTGTATCCTCGTCGTATTCTCGAAATTTCAAAGTTGTCCCAAACCTTAAAAAAAACTCCCGTGGGTCGCATATATCGTCTCAAGAGAATGGGCGTAATCTACAATGCGCAATGCACAATCAACATCAGCTCGACAGCCTCGAAAGCCAACAATTTCCAGTACCCTAAGGTGTTGATGACTTGGGTAATTGTAATTCTTATCTTCGATTACGTCAACCAGCTTCACATCCTCGAATTGCCTATCCGTTTCCAATAGCAGCGCACTCCCTGACTCTTTGTTCTTTCTTTCTTCTTCAAATTCAATTTTTTGCAGTGCTGGAGCCTCTTCCCAATTCACCTCCACCCACCATAACTGCACAAACATTAGATAACTTTTGCTCGTCAGTTTGCACAGTGGATTAAGTAAAACTTATACACCGTAGCTTGTAAAAGAGAGAGCGCCAAGGGTATAACTAGCGCGATCATAGGAGGCTATAATTGGCACTTCATCCCAGGATGATACAGCTGCAATGGTGCATATGACAGCTGCAATATTGCATCTAATAACTGCAATATTGCAAGCTGGCACAGAGCAAAGCTAAAGCTATTCTCTCAAAATCACTCTGCAAATTTCTGCCAAATTCCATAGCTTTAGTCTAAGCTACATGGGTTTGAAGCTAGAAGTAAACTGAATGCATGACATATACTGCATTGAACTTGTAATTACTTGACCTGTTATATCATGGGTGGGGGAGAAATACCAGCCAACTCTCTGCTAATTGCCCTCTTTACCTACACTCACTGGATTAGCTTATTTAGGTGATGGAAAAGGCAAATGAAAACTGCCTTGGCCTCAACAGGGCAAGAGGTATAGGACACACGTTACAGCTTTGCGATTTCTTGGTTGTTGAACATTGTAAGTGAGACCATCAGGTGCTTAGTCAAGAATTCGAAATCGGATAGGACCATGCATATGGATCTCTCGATAAAAAGAAAAAACAACGTTCAGTATTAGCAATAATTCTAACAATAAATAAAAGAAAAACTCACGTATAAAGTTATAACGGAGGCAGAAAGAGAAAGGAGAAAGATAATGAAAAAAAGAAAAAGAAAAGTGAAAGCATGTTATGCCCTCGATGAGACGCTGGGAATGACACATCTGTAACTCTAATTTCAGGATACATACAACAATGACATTGGTGAACATGCTCTGTGTAACCTTGAACCCCATCTCTACCATTCTATAATGGTGTGTGCTCCACGCCTCCACCGCATCTCCTTAACTAGCTAGTCTTGGCCGTTTCTGGCTGTAGACTGCAAGCAGTTCTCGCGGTTATTAATTTAAGAACTAGTTATTAGGCCCGGGCGATGCCCCGTGTTATTAGTATTTTCATGTCAAAAAAGAGCCTCTAATGTTGCATAGTTCATTGGTTAGAACTTTATTGTATTAACTTGAGGTCACGTGGTCGAATCTTGTACATAACATATTTCTAATTTTTTTGATGTATGTTGATGACATGGAACGAAACAACTCAAGGCATAGTGCCACGTGGCGTGTATACTTGCTTCATAACACCTTTTAATATATTTGTATAGATGGTTCTTAGATAGACCTAAATTAAAGAGTCACTTTGTCTGTACTTCTATCTACATTCATATCTACAGTCACGGAATATGCTTTTCAAAACACCCTAGAATACAGTAATGCTAGTGACCATAGAAAGGGATATTTTAGTCATTTTGATGGCTGCAAGACACTCAAATGTTAAAATGAGAAAGAAAGAAGATATTGTACTGGGCACAACTTTGGAATTCATAGGTAGCTCAAATTACTCGTAGCCTCAATTCGAGCAACATTGGGGCTTGGGCATGCCTCAATGAACCATACATCATAGTTCATGCAACTCCATTGGTAAGACTTAAAAGTCAACGTGAGATGCTTGATGTTCGGAAAAAAAATAGGCAATTTCCAAAGGCCAGCCAAATTTTATAATTTTGCACAGGTCATACTGAGAAGCAAGAATAAGATTAAGGTCATTCTAAGCCCAACAATATAACAAATTTAAAAGAAATTTTATGAGATACATGCACTAATCATGTACTAACTTGCGGCGAAAAGGAGATGTGCTCCAATATCGGGTATGGACATTTGCAAAAATCCCCTGCAAAACATGCTTCAACAAGCTTTGGTACACTGCTAAACACCAAACACGACAAAAAGTCGGAACGATGCTCTTCATATCTAAAATACATTAGATTAATGGCATCTATCATTCTATCTCAAGCTCTTTCAAACTTGTGTAATTGATAAGGCTCAGATACTTCAACTTGCAGGCCTTAATTTTCAAACTTTCCACGTCCAAATCACACGCAAATAGCCGTTCCAAGAGGTGGCACCGCGAGAATATATATTCCAAAAAATCTTTACTCACACCAACATATGATAGATGAAGCGATTTAAGGGCACTAATGTCAGTATTACAAGGTGAGTGCTTTAAAATGTCAAATCCAAGAGAGAACTTGAATGAGTCGTTATAAACTAACTCCAACACTAGCTCTTGCACTTGTTTTGACAATGCAAATTTAACCCATTTGCAGTGGCGGATCTAGTAGTGGTCCCTATAGGTCACGTGACCAACTATTCTTGAAAAAAAAAAAAAAAAAAAAAAAAATTATTTTCCTCTCTCACGCGAAACTAACCCTCATTCCTCACCCAGTTTCTCTTTCTCTCTCGTTCTCCTTCGCGAACTTCAGTCTTCACTCTTCAGGCGACGGCGACGGTGACGGTCGACGCTTCGACGGATATCTTCCCTCACCCAGTAGGCAGACGGCAGTAGCACTTCACACTTCAGGGCCTCAGAGGCGCGACGTAGATCTGCGATTTGCGAAGTCGCGAAGTGTCGCCAGTGGCTGAAACACTAAACTTCACCCTTGCGACTCGTCGCCGACTCGCCGGTGACCCGTGACCGGTGAGTTTATAATTCTTTCAGTTTTTTTATCATTTTTGTTCACCGGTGAGATTTTGTTAGGGTTTTGTACTTTTGTTCAATCACTTCAATGTTCGACTTCGATCTATTTAGGTTGATTTAGGTTCTTTGTGGTTCTTTGTGTTCGATCTATTCGAAGGTCGTTGAAGAGGAACTTGAGGTCATGGACTTATGGTTCGAAACTTCGAATTTAGGTTGATTTAAAGGTTCTTTGTGGTTGATTATTTAGGTTGATTATTTAGGTCGAATTTAGGTTCGAACTTGAGGAACTTGAGATCTATTTAGGTTGATTAATCTTGGCAGAGGGCTGCAGATTGGTGATGATGTTTGTGTTGTGGTTGAATCTTACATCTTCACTTCTTCATGTCCGATTATAGGCGGCGGGCGGCGGTGGGCGGAGGCGCGGAGCTACGAGGCGGCAGCGGGAGCGGCGCCAAACTTCAGGTGACAGGTATTCTTCTAATTCAACCTTCTTAAACTTCGCTTAATCGCTAGGATGTCAATTGGATTTCATTAAGATTTCATTACGATTGTGTTGTGAACTTGTGATTTGGGAATTAGACTACGATGCCAAATTGACAAATGATTGTGTATTTATGTATTTTTGTCAATTGGATTTCATAACGATTGTGTATTTGTGTTGTGATTTGGGAGTTATATTAGGATGCGAAATTGACAAATGATTGTGTGTTTGTGTATTTTTGTCAATTGGATTTCATTACAATTGTGTTGTGATTTAGGAATTAGATTAGGATGCGAAATTGACAAATGATTGTGTTGTGAATTTGTGATTTAGGAATTATGTTACTAAGGTTGATTGATTGACAAATTAGAATGTGCTTGATTGTATTGTGTTGACCTTTTAATCTCATTCAAATTATTAATTTAATTTTCAGAATGAAAAGGAAAAAAACGAAGGATATTTCAAGTTTTTTTGTTAAAAGAACGCCAACTCAAAATCCACCTCCACCTTCTCCTCCACCATCTCCTCCTCCATCTCCTCCAAATCTTTCATTACCTCGAGATTATGAACAAAATCTTCCTCCTCCATCTCAATTAGATGAACAAAATCCTCCTCATCAACAAAGTGAACAACATTATTCTCCAACACACAATTCCAAAACCCATCTTATTCCCAGATTGAGCGAATTTGAAATTGCTAATCTTCCACAAGATCCTGGGAAAAGGAGAAAGATGAGTGATTTTCATCCTGATGATAAAAGCATAGTAAGAAGAACATACCTTGATAGAAAACCTTGCCAACCTAAAAATTTTGTGTTTCCTCAAACACTTATCGGGCCGAAAAACCGTCGATTTAATGTGGATTGGTTTGACACTTGGCCTTGGCTAGAGTATAGTGTTGAAAAGGATGCTGCATTTTGTTTTGCTTGCTATTTATTCAAGGAGGACAACTCGGTTGGAAGAGATGCTTTTACTAGCAATGGTTTTAAGTATTGGAATAGATTGGATATAATAAAAAAGCATGTTGGTAGTCATAAGAGTGTTCATAGTAATGCTATGATTGCTATGGAACTTTTCAAGAACCAAAAGAGTAGCATTATTACTGGTTTATCAAATCAAACAAAAGAAACCATGAGTGCTTATCGAACGCGATTAGAAGCTTCTGTTGAAACTATCAGGTGGCTTTTGCTCCAAGGGTTGCCTTTTCGTGGTCATGATGAAAAAGAAAGTTCATTGAGTAGAGGTAATTTTGTTTCATTACTTACTCTTCTTTCACAACATGATTCTGAGTATTCCAAAGTTGTTTTCAAATTGGCACCTGGCAATTGTCAACTCACTTCTCCCGTTGTTCAAAAAGATATCATCAATGCTTGTGCAAAAGAGACAACTAAAGCAATACTTGAAGATATGAATGGTGGTTTTTTTGCTATTCTTGCTGATGAGTCCGCCGATGTTTCTGATAAGGAACAAATGGCTCTTTGCTTGAGATATGTTAATAAAAAGGGAGAAGTATGTGAGCGTTTTCTTGGTGTTGTGCATGTTCCCAATACTACTTCTTTAACTCTTAAAGGTGGTATTGAGTCATTACTCATGGAGTACTCTTTGACTTTCTCACAAGTTCGAGGGCAAGGTTATGATGGGGCAAGCAATATGCAAGGTTCAATCAATGGACTCAAAACTTTGATATTAGAGGAATGTCCTCAAGCATACTTTGTGCATTGTTTTGCACATCAACTTCAGTTGACACAAGTTGCACTTGCTAAAAAGAATTCAGATTGTGGTTGGCTTTTTGTTGATGTACTTGCACCTCTCTTGAATTTTGTGGGTGGTTCACCTAAAAGGAAAGAATTTCTTCGAGAGAAACAAGCTCAACGAGTTGTAGAAGCATTATCCTTAGGTGAACTTGAATCGGGAACGGGTTTAAATCAAGAACGTGGCTTAGGTAGACCTTGTGACACTCGTTGGGGGTCTCACTTTAAAACAATTTTGAATGTGCTTGATTTGTATCCTTCAATTCTTGAGTCACTCGATAAAATTGGTGAAGTTTCTGATGCAATTGATTCAAATAAAGCACAAGCTCTTACACACTTGTTGATGTCATTTGATTTTGTGTTTGTGGCACACTTAATGGTTTCTATATTTGGAATCACAAATGCGTTGAATGTGGCTTTGCAAAAACGTGATCAAGACATTGTAAATGCTATGGCCATGGTTGATGTAACCAAGATCAATCTACAAAAGATGAGAGATGAAGGATGGGATTCTCATATGGAAAAAGTCACTTCTTTTATGGCTAAATATGACATCGAGATTCCAAACATGGAGGAGAGATATCATGTTCCGGGGAGAAGGATGTTTAGAGGTAAGAGCCCACAAGTTACAAATCTTCATCATTTTCGAGTTGAAGTTTTCTTAAGTGTCATTGATCTTCAATTGCAAGAACTTGAGAATCGGTTTCCGGAGATAAGTAAGGAACTACTTGTGTGTATGTCTTGTTTTAATCCTACTAACCGATTTTCTTCCTTTGACAAAAGAAAATTGATTCAACTTGCCAAGTTCTATCCTAATGAGTTTTCAAGTACCGAAATGATATTTTTTTATTGGTCACTTGAAAATTTCATTGTTGATGTTAGAGGAGATGAGAGATTTTGGAATTTAAAGAGTCTTCACGAGCTTTCAATGAAACTTGTTGAGACGGGAAAGTCCGAAACTCATGATCGGGTCTACTTGCTTTTGAAATTGGTGTTGGTTCTTCCCGTTGCAACTGCAAGTGTAGAAAGAGTATTTTCTAGTATGACGCAAGTGAAAGATAAATTGCGTAATAGCATGGGAGATCAAATGTTGAATGATTGCTTGATTACTTATGTAGAGAAAGACATGTTTTTGAAGGTTAGCAAGGATGATATTATAAATCGATATCAAAATATGAAAACTCGTCGAGAACAATTGTAATATTTGCTAAGTACTATTTGGTTGTAATAAGTACTATTTTTAGGTACTATTTTATTGTAATATGAACTATTATTAGTCATAAATTGATTTTATTTGAAGTAGTTTTTTTAAATTCATGGATTATCTTATATGGATACGCGTATTCGAACACGTACCCGTACCCGTACCCGTCTCTGTGCAACCTAGTCGGTAGTGACCAACTATTCATAAATTCCTGAATCCGCCACTGCCCATTTGTCAAGATGAGCAGAATGGTTGGCCGAGAGACAAGAGAAAACAACTCTGAATTTATTAAGATGTAGACCACAATGCATGTTCACCACTTGATTAACCCAATTCAAGTATCGGTTTCCTTTGTACGTCAATATGTACCAACTAACATGATCCGAGAATAATATTGCAGGATCGAAGTCGAGATCAGTCCGACAAGTCCACAAGTACCTCCACAATTTTGAGACAACACTAGTTTGCGCTGCATTTTTCATCTCCAATTTAGACAAAAAATTCATCAAAATATCATCTGGAAGTTGACTAATCCTATCCTGGAAAATAGCATCTTTCACCAAAATATCATCTGGAAGTTGACCAATACTATCCTGGAACATAACATGCATTATAATTTAGCCAAATAAACACATTCAAATAGAGAATCTGTTTAACTAGGACTACGTTCCGGGACAGTAGGGGTAAAAATTGTCAAAATCGCATTTCAAATGTACTCCCTTTATATTTTTTTCATCTTTCCTACTTACTTTTGTATAGTTTCCAAGGCACATCTTTGACCCTTAATATCTCTAAACAGGTACTAGTAAAAATTATGAATAGTTGATATTTTTAAACTACACATTGGAAACAAATACATGAATGTGTTTTCGCATAGATAATAATCACCTATACATAGTCAAAATTTTCTATCTTTGACTTGAATAATCCAATGGAGAAAGATCAAAAAAACAAAAAAACACAAAGGGAGAATGAATTTATGCAAGAGACTTTCATTAACAAGCTAAGATAAATAGCATTAATTAATCCGAGTAAAAAAAAGCCGTTACCATTTCATCTTCTGGGAGAAGCCAAAGTCAGCTCTTGCCTCTTCTTGATTGCTGCCAACACATACAAATGCAGCAACAGTACTGTTTCCGTCAAGAAACTCTAAGTAATGCTGAAGGAGATGCCAACTAAATGCTGAGAGGGTACGAGAGCTCCGATGGGTCCTGACGCCGGTAAACCTGCAAAGCACACTGAAAAACTACCCCGGGGGTTTTTCCGGGAACGCCCCTCCGACGCTCAAGTCAGTAATTGAGGTAGAGAGAGAAAGTAGTAATTGTAGAGAGAGATGCTCTAGCTTTTTAGGTGAGAATTGAATACCTTTTGACTGATGGGACAAGCACTATTTATAATGGTTGTGAATTCCAATAAAATAGGGTATTTAGGTCAACTCCAGCTGGTGGAGGGTTGATGGCCCTAGGAGTAGGGGTATTTTGGTAATTTTGTCCACAATGGGCTGGTCCTTGAAATGGGCCCAAACAATTAGCCCCACGCCGATTAATCGGAGTGGAAAGCCGATTTTCTAGGGCGGTTGATCGGCGGAATAAAAATAACTGCAATTTCATTTGGCTAGGCGGGGTTCGCAAACTGTTGGAGCGAGCTTGCTAGGCCACAAGGGGCCCTGAGCTGACCGAGGGCTGAGAGGGGAGCTTAGTCATCGACCGAGGCCCTCGTGAGCTGAAGCTGTGGCGCACGTGTGCCGAGGTCGAGGCCTTCATGGGCGCTGAGGCACGAGCGTGTACGAGTCTAGGGGCGTGCTGGGCCAAGGTCGAGGCACGTCCTGCTGGGCCGAGGCCGAGGCAATGCGGGGGCCGAGGCAATCATGGGCGCTGAGGCCGAGCGACTGAGGCACGAGCGTGCGCGGGTCATGGGCGTGCTAGGCCAAGACGCTCACGCGAGCCGAGGAAGGGGCTCCCTCGACCATGGCCGAGGGGCTCCCTCGACCTGGCCGAGGGGTTCCTCGACCATGGCCGAGGGGCTCCCTCGACATGACCGAGGGGCTCCTCGACATGGCCGAGGGGCTGCTGGTGGCCGTGGCTTGGGCGAGCTGTTGGGGCGCGTTGGGACGAGGCTTGTGCGAGAGCCTCGCGCGAGAGCCGGGGGCACGCACGGCCGATGCACGTACCAGCAGGGATGCTTGGGCGTGATGAGGCCTTCGTGTGCCGAGGAGCTCGCGTGCTGAGCCATGAGCTGGGCCGAGCCACGAGCTGGCCGACAAGGCGTGAGTTTGTGACGTTCAGACTATTTTTCTAAGTATGGGACGCTCCTCATTAACCGAGGGAGGTTCCAGGTCGCCCTTCGAATGGGCCGATGAGCCCCTGCATCTAAGAGGTATGAAGTAGTGATACTTAGTTTATTCTTCTAAGTATAGGACGTTCCTCGTTTGGTTGAGGGAGGTCCAAGATCGCCCTTCGGAGGGGCTAATGAGCCCCTGCACCTGAGAAGGCATGAAGTAGCGATACTTAGTTTATTTTTCTAAGTATAGGACGCTCCTCGTTTGGTTGAGGGAGGTCCAAGATCGCCTTTCGGAGGGGCTAATGAGCCCCTGCACCGGAGAAGGCATGAGGTGTTGATACTTAGTTTATTTTTCTAAGTAGAGAACGCTCCTCATGCGGACGAGGGAGGTCCATGGTCACCCTTAGGAGGGGCTAATGAGCCCCTGCATCCGACAGGGTATAAGGTGTTGATACTTAGTTTATTTTTCTAAGTATGGGACGCTCCTCATTTGGTTGAGGGAGGTTCATGGTCACCCTTCGGAGGGGCTAATGAGCCCCTGCATCCGAGAAGGTATAGGTTATGATACTTAGCTCATTTGCCTAAATATAGGACGCTCCTCATTGTCCGAGGGAGGCCCCTACTCCGTATGCCGCGGTTTCAAGTCGATTGCCGAGCCGATATGACTTTCACTATGTAACCAGGGCCCAATAAGTCTTTACTCATCAAATCTCCTTCAATAGTGTGGCCCAATTGGAAGTTTGTTCATGAAAGCCCATCCAAAGGGGCGGGCCGAGGCTCTTCCATCCTTTTCTCCATATAATGGGGTGGAGGAGAATTCATTTTCTCATTCTCATTCCATTCTCTCAAAGCATTTCTTGTCTCTATCTCTCTAGTTTATCGCACTAGATTTGGATTCAGCTTCTTCTTTCGATCGGTTTCTGCACTTAAGGTACGCCCGACTTCCCTTTCTTTGTCTTTTCTTTTTAATAAAGGCCGACGGCCGACCCCTTTTGTTAGTAAATAATGGGGTCTGAGTCGGAGTCGGGTACCCCTCCCGAGTCTCCTCCCATGTACAAATTATCGGAGGAAACTTGGGGGTAGGAATAACATTGGTGACGACAACAGCTCGTTGTCTCGATCCCTCTGCTGTTCCCGAGGCGGTCCTCCTTCCGAGTCCTTCTTGGTCCTATGAGGAAGAGACCGAGGAGGACGTGCCCTACCCCTGGGAGGTATCCGTGGCCTATCCTTATGCGCAACGTAGTTACTTAGATAATTTCCTTCATGATGGTGTAGTTATGGCCGACCGGGGTGATGCCATTGAGGACTCGGACCAACTAGAGTACCCTCCACTTGTTCCGGCGGGGGCCGATCAACCGCTACCCACATCCTACTTGGATGAATTTGATGATGAGGGATATGTCCTCCTTAGGGGTGAAGTGGTTCATTCGCGACCCTTACGCCTTGTACGAGGCCAAGGGATACGAACACGGTGTTGACAACGCCCCCGGGTGCGTTGCGGTTTATCGAGCATGCTTAGACTTTGGCCTAAGATTCCCTGTCCATCCCTTCATTAGAGAGCTCATGGTCGCGTATAACTTTACGTTCACGCAACTAGTGCCCAACTCATGGTATACCATCTTGGGTTTTGTTATGGTTTGCCACTTGTTGGGGGTCACCCCCACCCTTCGATTGTGGAGGAACATGGTTAAGTTAGTGAAGGTCCCCAAATCCAAGGGAATCGGCGGTGGTTGGTGGGGTTTCCAATGCCGTAAGGGGTACAAGATAGTTCGAAAGATGCCTACGGCTCAGAAGAAGTTCCGACGCCAGTTTCTTTATGTTTATTATGGTGGTGATTGGAATTTGCCCACCACGTGGTCTCGAGAAGGGCCACAGAGTTTGTGAACTTCGGAGTACCGGAGATGTCGAGGGATGAGGCCGTGGCCGCCTGCTATTTCCAGACTCACCGTAAGATGATCGACGGAGAAGGAGTCTTTGTCCCTACTAATTGGCTCCCGAAACCAAAGTATGCTCATGATGAACACTTCCTCTCGGCCTTTGGAGTGAGCCCGGCCTATCCCCAGACCCCAGGGTAATGGGTGGGGATTGTTTTTTCATACTTGGTCTTTTATTGATGTATGCTAATGTTGCCTTGCTTTTGCCTTTGTATAGTTGTTTCTCGATCACGTTTGGACGATAAAATGGCAAAGAGAGTTGATGTCGCCGCTATCATGGCTCAGAGGCTCAGGAGAGAGCTTCAAGGCGGGGCGATCGGGGTACCCCCACCACCTTCGGTAAGTCTCGCCTTCTATTTCTAGTTTCTTTTGTTACTTATGTTTTTAAGCTAACTTTTGATGCATTTAGGATCCTGCCAAGCCACGGCGCAAGATGGGGTGCTCGAAAACTCAAGTGGAGCGCCCAGAGACAGTGGTTGCCTTGGAGCACCGGCGTTCTAGCGCTGAGGGGAGGCCTTCCTCAAGTAGAGGACCATCCCTCTAGTCTGGGCTTGATGCCCAATTTGACGGAGGCGAATACGACCTTCCTCCTACTCCCACATACACTCCTTCTTCTCTCGCCGCCACCGAAGAGGGTGCGTGGTCCTATAGGCTGGAGTCGACGTCCCTTTCGTTAGGTTGTCTACCGATGATAAGGGTCGGCGGCTAAGAAGGGTTTGCGAGGAGCCGGCCTCTTCCACGGATGCTGAGTATTTGGAGTCCGTTGGCGAGGGTGAGGTGGATGAGCTTTACCACGTTTGGATGGATGTAAGTATTGCGTATCATCTTTGTGTTTTACTATCTTGTATGCCTTTCTAACTTCCTTTCTTATCTTTGTAGATGTCTATTCGGATGACCATGCTGGGGCGCCGCCGCATTGCTTTGACTGAAAAGAATGAGAGGCTGTCCGCTAGGGTAGCTGATCTGGAGGCCGCGGCTCAGCATCATCAGACTACGGTGAATGACTTGGAGGCGCAGCTTCACTACACCGAGTCCGGAGCGACTAGGGCGATGAGGGCCATCGCCAATGATCGCTCGACTTCCTTGAGAAGTCAAACGAGTTCACTAGCCGATTAGCCGTCGACGAGTGATCTTGATGATGCTACGAAGGGTCGTGATGATGCTCGAAGAAGGTGAGTCGCCTCTCAACGAAACTGAAAGAGTCCCAGCTGAGGGAGGAGAGGTGTTCTGCAGAATGGTTCAAGGCCTGGCAAGAGTCAGTTGAGTGTCTGGCGTACAACACTGAAGTTGGTGAGAGCTCTTTCCAGGCGGGCGAGGACGCCGCACTAGCTCGGATGCGGAAGGCTGTGAGCCAGGATTGCCCGTCATTCGATTGGGAGGCCTCGGCTCGGACCTACCAGTCCCTGCACCAAGCTGAGATGGCCGCCCTACATGCTCAGTTGGCGGCTACTAGCTTAGGCCATGAGGTTGACCCTAACACCCGGCCAGTTCTCGGCGGGCGATAAGGTGCTTGAGTATGATGAGGAGGGTGCTTGAGTATGATGAGGAGGGTGGAGACTTCGGCAGCCCTTCTCATTAGTGCCTTTGTATGGACTTAGCTTGTATTTTTCTTGTAAGAGGTAGTCTTTTGTTTGTTTAAGGCTGCCTCCCTTGCGTTGTAGTCTTCAAAGAAGTGGCCTTTTGTTTGTTCAAGGCTGCTTCCCTTATGTTGTAATGTTACTTGTTAGAGAATGCGAACTTTTACCATTTCTTTGATCTTTCTTTGTTGAGTATTGTGATTTTCGGTTTTACGCTTTTTTGTTTGGCCGAGGTACTATCCGGCTCGCACTATTTTTTTGGCCGAGGTACTACCTGGCTCGCACTATTTTGGATGATGCGGTGCAACATGTATTTTATCAGACTTAGGAAGTGCGCCGAAGCATATGCTTGGCCTCTTTTCATTCATTACTAATGTCTTTTACAAAAGCTGCGCCGAGGTCAAAAGCCTGGCCCATGTACATTGATGCCCCTAAATTATAATACTTAAACAAAATACTTCTTGAGATATCCGCATTCCATGGTCGAGCGAGAGGGACTCCTTCGGGTGATTCGAGCCGATAAGTTCTCGGCTTGATTACATGAGTGACCTTGTATGGTCCTTCCCGAGTTGGGGCGAGCTTGCCTTGCGGAGTGCGAGTTCCTCGTTGCTTCTATCTTGCGAACGACCCAATCCCCTAACTGTATGGGCCTGTGCTTCACTCTCCGGTTGAAGTACCGAGTGACCCTCTGCTTGTATTGGATGGATCGGAGGAGAGAGTTACCCCTGATTTCTGGTAGAAGGTCAAGATTGATGGGTTTCTCTCGCTCATTTTCCGCGTAGTCGTAAAATGTCATGCAGGGGGAAGGTATGCCCACTTCCATGGGGAGGACAGACCTCGCTCCCGAGACGAGCCGAAAAGGAGAGTAGCCGGTAGCTTCCTTGACGGTTGTTCGCGCGGACCAAAGTATCCCCGGCAATTCGTCGACCCATGCCCCCTTGGCTCCGTCCAAGGACTTTTTTAATTCCCTTGAGAACAACTTTGTCGGCCGCCTCGGCTTGGCCATTCGTCTGGGGCCTTGAGACGGCTGAAAATCTAGTGCTTATGCCGAAACGATCACAATAGTCTCGGGTCGGCCCGCTATTGAACTGCCTTCCGTTGTCAGATACGAGGGTCTTGGGGACTCCGAACCTTGTGATGATATTCCTCCGAGATAAACATTTGCACTTGCTTGTCCGTGATTGTGGCAAGGGGCTCAGCTTCTATCCACTTGGTGAAGTAATCTATTGCAACAATGAGGAATTTTCTTTGTCCTGAGGCGGGAGGGAATGGACCGAGTAGGTCCATCCCCCACTTATCAAAGGGCAACACAGCTTGTATGGAGGTAAGGGGGTTTGGTGGTGTGCGGGGGAGATCTGAGAACAACTGACACTTGGGGCATTTCCGCACCAGCTCCATTGCGTCTTCTTTCGGCGTCGGCCAGTAATATCCCGCTCGGAGTGCCTTGGCGGCGATGGTTCTACTTCCTTGATGACTTCCAAATGCCCCTTCGTGTATCTCCCTTAATATGTAGTCTCCATCCTCAGGGGTGACACACTTTAGCAAGGGATGAGTGTAGGATTTCTTGTACAAGTTCCCGTCATGCCAGGTGAACCACTTAGCCCTTGCTTGAACCTTCTCAGCCTCCTTGTTGTCCAGGGGAAGCTCCTCATCTCTCAGATACTTAATCATCGTTTCCATCCATGTGGAGGTTCTGTCTAGGACGAGAGTTTGTTTGGCATTGATGCTAGGTTGATTGATGACTCCCCACAGACGGCGCCAAACTGTTTCTGTCAAGAAACTCTAAGTAATGCTGAAGGGGATGCCAACTAAATGCTGAGAGGGTACGAGAGCTCCGATGGGTCCCGACGCCGGTAAACCTGCAAAGCACACCGAAAACTACCACGGGGTTTTTTCGGGAACGCCCCTCCGACGCTCAAGTCGCAATTGAGGTAGAGAGAGAAAGCGATAATTGTAGAGAGAGATGCTCTAGCTTTTTAGGTGAGAATTGAATACCTTTTGACTGATGGGACAAGCACTATTTATAATGGTTGTGAATTCCAATAAAATAGGGTATTTAGGTCAACTCCAGCCGGTGGAGGGTTGATGGCCCTAGGAGTAGGGGTATTTTGGTGATTTTGTCCACAATGGGCTGGTCCTTGAAATGGGCCCAAACAAGTACAAAAAAGAAAATTCTGGTTTTTCAATCTACTGATGAAAATGAAGTAATCAATTCATTCAAAAGCCACAATTAGATCGACAACTCGGGGAGGAAATTAGAGACATAGTTCATAGTTGGGTAAAACATTACTTGCACAAAAGAACAGATCTTTCTGCTGAATAACTAAAATTGGACTCAAAATAAATAAATTTTTATCTTATGAATCAAGATAGTAGTGGAGATGAGAGTCATGTTGAGATAATTTAGGCAATTATTTTCATAAAAGATATTAATTGACTCCTTGAGATGTATTTCTATATTTTAGGGGAACTTTCTTATATTTAGAGATTGCCTATCTTTTGTTGCCTAGGTTGTATATTACGCTAAGTGGGAATGAATCAAGCCAAGCTTTACGTTGCCTCGAAACTCTTGTCATGGTATCACAGCAGGTTCACAAAACCATTGAGATCTGATTTTTTTTTAAATCCATGGCTGGCGGTGACTCATCCAGCCCACCTCCTCCTAAAATTGAGTCTAATTCTCCCTTCTGCCTTGGCCCTCAAGATCGTCCCGGTGACTTCACTACACCCACATGACTCAGTCATGATAACTATGCGGATTGGGCGTCCAACATTCAGTTAGCCTTGATTGCTCGCCGCAAATTTGGGTTCGTTGACGGCACCATCACCGAGCCTATTTCTCCGTGCACCAAGTCTGATTGGCATACCATCAACGCTATGCTCGTCTCTTGGATCACCAACACCATCACCTCCGAGGTAAAGAGTACCTTAACTAAATGTCGTGAACCTAAACGTTTGTGGGATCCTCTTAAACAATGTTTTTCTTTAGTTAATGGTCCCCGAATTCAACAGATTAAATCATCTATTGCTCGTTGTGAACAAACTAAAACTATGTCTATTTCTACGTATTATGGGAAGTTAGCATGAATTTTTGATGGGGTTATACAGGGGCGGGGCAAATATGGGTAAAAATAATAGGGGTCCTATACAATTTCGTTAATTGTCCCTTTATTTGTAGTTCAAAAAAGATATAAGTATAAGATTCGTATTTACAACTGGCTAATGGCAACTATATTCCAAAGTTTAAACAACAAAATTTTGATGAATTTCATGTTCTCATTGTTCCTTCTCTTACAATTTTAATACTGATTAAAATGTTTTCCTTTGTCTTTTCTTCAATTAATTACAAATATATATATTTTAGGACTCTTATATTTTGGGGCCCTTATATTTTGGTCTGAAAAAGGAGGGCCTGGATCCGAAAACCTGCGGATACCACAGATCTGGGTCCAAGACGGATCTTTCAAACAAAAAATCAACAAAAACTTAAGCAAATTTACAGCTTCAAAAATAAGTAGATTTTTTAAAAAATTCAGTGATTTTATATAACCAATAGCACACTTAAAGTACGAAATACTAGCTTTTTATGCACGCTATGCGTGCTGTGATATTTTGGGCATAACTATTGCTCAGTAATAAAATGAACCAAAAACGAAAGTTCGTATCTAAGTTCACCTACATTTGGTGAGTAAGAAAGATTGAAATACTTACAAATAGTATTTCAAAACATTTTAATAAAGAAACACATGTAATGAAAGTGCATCTCTAGCTACTGTTTTTTTGTTGACTTTAATTAATCTTCCTAAAATCTACGCACACTCATCAGCCTAATCAACTTCAAATATATAATCAACCTTATGTCCTTAAAAAAGAGCTGTTAAAAAAAAGAATAGTATTTATCCTTTAAAGGTTTCTGTATCCTTCTTCCTAAACCCTCCGCTTCCGCTTGCTTCACTTCACTACAAACAGAAAAAAAAAATCCAGAAAGCATTCCACATCAAGAAACTCAAGAAAACCTTCATTGAACTCATCGATTTTTCTTTTTTCCAGGAAAAAAAACCCATAAAATATTCTACACCACCCTCATTGATTCACCTTTTGATCTCTCTCTTTCCTTCTCACGCCTTCAACCATTTTTGTTCTCTCCTTCTCTCTCTCCTCTCACGCCCTCACTTTCACCGATTTATCTTCTCTCTCTCCTCTCTTACTCCAAATTTACCTGTTTTCAAAATACTCGATTTGTTCATCGATTATACCATCGTCTGAACTTTCTAAGCATGTATGTTATGGTGTCCAAAATTCAGAAACTTTAGGATAAGCTTAAGGTTCTACAACTCTACTATATATTATTAGCTTATACAGTATATGGTAAGAAAGGATGCAGTGGGTGAGGTGGCGAAAGTAAGATAGTTTCTGATTCATTTTTCCTTTATGATACCAATTTTTTTCCCTTTTATCTTATGATCCCAATTTTATCTTCTCCAGATCTTACCTTCGCCTCTCCATTTTTCCTCTATGATCCCATTTTTTTTTCCCTTTTCTAACTTTTGCAATTCTTATTTCTTTCCATCTTTAAAATGTGATTTGAAAAATTGATCAATTTTCTTCATGGGCTGAAATTCAAATTGTTCTATTTTTTTAACAATTATAGTTGTTGTCAAGTTATTTTTTACGAAATATGATTTTTTTTCTGTCGGTAATTGTTGATGTAATTTTTATATTTGAATTTCAATTACATTAGAATGAAATAATCTTACGTTTACTGTAATTTGAGTTTATTTTTTTTTAAAATTTCGTATGCAGTGTTCTTTTAAAATTTACTCGAACATAGTACATATTATTGCACATACTCTTATTGTCAACTAACAAACTGCGTACCTAATTAGCAATGAAGAATCCGCAAATTTGAGAATGCTGTGAAGCTCCAATTAATAAAGAATGTTTGAGTTTGTGTTTGTAATTAATTTTGTATGTTGAAAAAAGTTGTTTGAATTTGAAATTGATTTTGTATGGCATGAAGCTCCATTATGATTATGGTGTATCTTTTTGTTATTGTCTTTGGTATTAATTTTTGGTAAGTTTTTTGTTATGATTTCTTTAGTTGATTGGGATGTGAATTTTAATTGATTGAATCTTTTTTGTTGGCAAGTTTATGAGTATGACTGCTATATGAGTTGCTTGGGTTGAATTTAATTTGATTGAACTATTTTTTGGAAAGTTTTTGATTTTACCATATATTGATTGATTGATGGAGGATTTGTTTGAGGGGTGAATATGTAAATTCATAGGGGGACACCATTGCTCCCCCTTCACTTATATAATAGAGATAACAATATTAAAAAAAAATGGAAACTCCTAAGCAATAAAGCAAATCCAACTGACCATATCACCATATGAACAACAACAACAGGAGATACAAAGTAAGAAATGATTAAATTTCATTCAAATACAAATTCATATGCAATAAATAAAAATATAATCAAATAAAAAGAATTGAATCTTCGCGAGTACTTTTCATTCGACATGGCTACTACTTCTTCTTCGCTAAGCTTCGAATCGAGGAGAGAGATAATTGAGGAAACCTGTGGTCATGAATGCAGTGAGATAGAAGCTTCGAGCCGCAAGCAGAGTAAGAAGATGGCGACTGCGAGAGAGATGATGGTGTTGGCGTCGCGGGATGGTGGTGGGAAGTGAAGAGGAAAGACAAAATACCTCGCTGTAAATTTAAGTGGAAGAGATGGGGCTAGTGCGTGGGTTGTGTTTACACCTTTCAAATCTGGGCACTCGTGGTCGTGGTGCAGTACGGTGGCCGGTGGATGCCGCCGGAAAGAGGACGTGCAGTATGGTGGCGGACGTTGGCACTGGTGGGACTTGGGAGCGAAGGGGAGGCGTGGTGGAACTTGAGAGCTAGGGTTTTAGGGAGTGAAGGGGAGGCGCGTGTGAAAATGAATGTTACTGTTAGATACTAGGGAGAGTTAAGATGCTTAAAGCCCCGACAGCACATCCCATCTAGTTTTTATTAAAACGGATCGGCGGATCGGGGTCCAGATCATCTTGAGTCAGATCCAGACCCGAATCCGCAATATGACAACAGTATCCGGATCCGACCCAGATCTAACGGGACTGAAATTTTAAGATGGAGATCCGAAAAATAGGTTCGGGTCCACGGATTCTGTCCGGGTCCATGGATCCATTGCTATCGCTACTTCTACATCATTTATTAGTCATTGACTCATTGGAGATAATGTCAGTGTTATTTTTCCAAATCTTAAGAATACGTTGTGCTTTTTTGAAAAGTTGACAAAATTTGATGAATATTTTAAAAACTCAAGTTTAGCCAAAAATAGCTATGTTTCAAATCTAATTAGAACTGATTCAGCCTATAAGATCAAATAAGTTTAAGGAAAGAGAACTCAGCCTTAGGCCTTTTAGCTTTTATTATAGGTGGGCAGGTTGCTCTAGTGGCTAGATCCATCTTTCATGGTAAGCCAAGGGAAGACGAAATGAACGACAGTCCCATTGGGCATTGGGAGGTGCAATATGCGTGATTTTTCAACTTTCCACTTTCTCTCAACTCCACCCTCACATATTCCTTTCTCCGGCCTAATTTTGCACGCAAGAAACAACGGTTGAAGGGCACGTGGCTTCCTTCCTCTTCTTCCAATATCTCTGTTCGCATTCTCCTCTGTGATCAAACCCTTCCTCAAACCAACTGTCATTGTTTACCTTAAAGAAACCGATCGAGTTGCTAAACGACGCACTAAAATTTCTTACTAACGCCCTAAATACGTATTTTTTTTACTGTATTTGTATATCCACTTTCTACCCTTCCCCCACTTCCCATTCCCTTTCTTCTTCCACCACCACTACGAATCGCACCACTAGTACACCACCACTACCAATTTTCCGGCGCGTGTCATTTCTCTGGCGACACATCATCTCCTCCGGCAAGAATATGAGATTATCTACAAGAAAATAAGAAATAGCCTGCTTCTATTTTCATCGATCTTGGCGTAGGCGTCTTTCTTTGTCTTGATTAATTACATTATCGACATCCCAGGAAATCGATCCCCTACTCTTTCTAAAGATAACCGCATGAGCATTGAAACTAAAGAGGGAAAAGAAGATAAGAAGGACTAGACTAAGCCAGCTATGCAAAAGGATGGAAGGTCAAGGTAAAGCCTAAATTGATTTTTTTTATAAATATGGTGATGCGTCCACCATGGATGCCCCACCACAGGCACAGGAGTCCATGGTAGACGCCTGCACCTGTGGTGACACGTCCATGGTGGTCGCCCCACCACAGGTACAAACGTCTATGGTGGACTCCCGCACCTGTGGTGGGACGTTCATGGTGGATGCCTCACCATATTTTTTAAGAAAAAATCAATTTTTTTTATCATAAACTCAAATCTTAATTTATCTTTTTGTGGGGTTTGTTTTGTGGGATTTATGGGGGCTGGTTGATTGGTGGTAGATAGGTGGTGATGGAGGCACAAGCATTTAGGTATGGTTTCATAATCTACTGCTTTGATTATCATATATTTGTGTTTTTCGAGGTGATAATGGTGGGGCGTGGTGGATTGCTGCTGCTGTTGCTGGTGGTGGGTCCAGTGGTGGTGGTGGAAGAAGGAGGGAAAGGGGACGTGAGGGGAAGGAAGGTAGAGGGAGAAGAAAAGGGAAGTATAAAATACAGTATAAAAATATTGTATTTAGGGCGTTACTAGGAAATTTTAGGGCGTCAAATAGCAAAATCCTCCTAAATTTTTTTATCTTATAAAGTTCGCCTATAAACATGATTGACATCTTTTGTTCAATTGACCTTATTGGTATATCATGATTGACGCATTTTTAAACTGTATCATGATTATATTAGTTGATAGCTAATCGTATTAGGTTTGGTTTGACTAACTTATTGTATTAGCTATTTGTATAAAGTTATTTAGTAAGTAGGCGATACCTTATTGCTACATAATTGTGTAAAATAACCAATAAGGACATGGCGCAACTCATTATTGTACTATTTATTATTTACAAATGTGATTTTCAAGAACTTTAGGATATAAATGTAATTTGTCCTACTCATTCCGAAAACCTCTAAGGTAAAAAATCTCATCCCCCATCTTTTTAAAAAAGAGTTTTTTTTGAGCCCAATCAGCTATTTCAAACCTCTTTTTACCAAACACTCAAATTAAAAAATTAACTAATCAAATTCTCTAATATGAGTTCAAACCTTTAATTTTTTCTCTAAACCACTGCTTATCAAAACAAACAATGCAATACTCCACCAAGAATATACTACGACATGCATGAGTCATGACATACCAAAGATATTATGCATGCTAATATATATTATCTGAAAGATCTCCTTCACCAGCCCACTCAAGTAAACAATTGTACATCATCTGATATGTGAAATTAATCATAAATTTCTATGATTGACAAAGAGTTTAGGTGAAATTAATCATATTAATTATACTGCATATCAGATATGCTGCAGTGTAGGTGGTATATCTACTCGACACCCTAGTCAAGAACAAATCCCTTTATCCATGTCGTATGGCTATCCCACAACTATACTTATATAACTTTCTTCCCCTTTTCCATGAACTCGGGGAATTGTTTTTATAATATTCATCGCTAAATTGCTTTCTTTGAATTCCATAATATTCATTTTATAATAAAGTTAAAGCCATTGTTAAGTAGATAAATTTTGTTGGTAAGAGTTTTATTAACTAATAAAAAAAATATTTTTCAAAATTATCATTCATTAAAAATTGAGATAACTAATTAAAGCATATAGTTATACCTAATATTTCCGATTTAGAAACTTGATAGCGATTTACCCTTTTAGAATGGAACTTTAGTGTGAATTTGGGAGGAAAATAAACTATAGTAGCTTTTCTTTAATATATATATATATATATATATATATATATATATATATATATATATATAGAATTGATTGGTAACTTCTTTTACAATCATACTTATATTATAATAATGTAGTATGATTATATATCGTTTTGATTGCCATTAGTTGCATATATGAATAACGTGATGACGTTGTGCCAAATTTGGTTTTGCAAACATAGTTATCGGCTGGTTTGCTTTAAGGATAATAGCATATGATATTACAATTGGTGGGTGACATTTATATGAGAAGAAAACATAGTACTCCCTCTGTTTTATTTTAATTTACTCACTTCAATTTGGGGGAGAACCAAGGAGAAAGTACAAAAGTATGAGAGAGAAACTGAAAAGGTGGAGAGAGAAATTGAAAAGTGAGAGAGAGAAAGTAAAAAGTGGGCTAAAATATTAAAAAGTGGATGACATGGGTGGAAAAAGAGGAGAAAGTAGATGTGACATGTTACATAAAATAGATAAAACAACAGTGTGTAGATTAAAAAGAAACAAACCAAAAAGAAAAGTGTGTAGATTAAAAAGAAACGGAGGGAGTAATAGGTAGTGCGTTGTGAATATATATACCAAATGACACAATCACACAAATAAAAATTAGATGTTATAGTGTGGTATAGTGGTATGTGTCTTTAAATTGCCATCAATGTAATGGTTTGTTTACTTAAACCATTTCGGGGCTGTTCTCTTCGGCATAAAACAACTGAATTGAACTGAACTGAACCGAACCGAACTGAATTAAATTATAACTAATTAATAGTAATGATTATCATTTATGAATTGAGGCGAAGCGAAGCGAAAATAAGTTGGGAGAAACGGTACTTCGTGGGAACTTGTATGTTGGAAAAGAGGTGGTATATATGGTATATGCTTCACTTTGATCCAAATTCATCCACGTAATATCTCCACTATCAAGTTACTTTATATAAGAAGATCTAATGTATCCTCCTAAAGAAAGAAGTTGGAGAATTTTTGTTTTATTAAATGGAAAAGAAAGATTGTAATTGTAATCAATAATCTATTAAACAATATATAACTACTAACCCTAACAATCTATTCTACTAATTAATTTGAAGCTACTTTACTATCGATCGTACCATGCATGACACAATTTTTTTGAGAGGATTTATTATTTATGTAATATGAAGGGGAAGACTAATGACTCTTAGTGTGTAGTACCTTCTTCGAATCAACGCTATTATCTCTTTTCTTTTAACGGCACCAACACTAGTATCTTAGCCCTTAGCTTTGTTGAAGTAGCCGTTAGTGGGATATGTATTTCGTAAGTTTATGATCACAGATCAAAATTGGTGCATGAAGATAAGGACAAGGCCACAAGCTAACGTTTATATAATCTTCGCAAGTGGAACCCCGGCAAAGGAGACATGAAATTCTTCAAACCAAGATCTTAATAAATCTCATGAATTATGTTTATAAGGTTTCGGGAATTTGTTACTATCATCCATATATCATATGCATCTTTATAAGCATTATATTATTCATGAGATATATTAGAAGTGAAACACATATAGTATTACATAATTTTTACTTATTTGCTTATTTGAAACTCTTAATTAAAACAGTTTTGATGTACATAAAAGTTAATAGGCTGAATGAATAATGGAATAACCATTGTTAGTAATTCTATTGATGTATTTTGAAACCCTGAGCCATGGATGGAGGTTGAGTTACTATAATTTGTAATGAGGGAGAAGATGGAGAGTTTCCTTTTCTGTAGCAAACTTGTTTGGAATATTAGTGTAATGTTGTTGTGGAGTGATGCTAATCATTGATGTAAAAACTCACGGCCAAAATTTTAGGAAATCTACCGTACAGTTCTTTTAGAAACTCTGTTGGATCCGAATCGGAGCCCTTTTTACAAGTGAAATCAACGATGTAAATTTATGAAATTAAAAATGGAATTTAAAAGTTACAAAAAGAACAAAATAGTGCGGTGTATGAGTACGAGTACACCAGGTGTATGTCAGTTTTTCTATTAATTCTATATCGCAAACGAAAATTTGTTATTTTATTTAAAACAATAATTATTCCTACTTTGATTAATGCATTAATTCTTATATCAAGATGGATTTTTCAAACTAATTAATTAAATGTTAGTGTTGAGTGGTGCTAATCATTGATTTAAAAACTCACGGCCAAAATTTTAGGAAATCTACCGTAGAGTTCTTTTAGAAACCCTATCAGATCAAAATCGGTGCCCTATTTACAAGTGAAATCAAAGATGTAAATTTATGAACCTATGGTATTTAAAAGTTACAAAATGAAGAAATTAGCCCGATGTACGAGTACGAGTAAACTAGGTGTGTGTCAGTTTTTCTATTAATTCTATACCGCAAACAATAATTTGTTAGTTTATTTAATACAATAATTATTCCTACTTTGGTTCATGCATTAATTCTTAATATCAATAATATGGAACTAATTAAGTAAATATTAGTATGGAGTGATGCTAATCATTAATTTAACACGGCCAAAATTTTAGGAAATCTACCGTAGAGTTCTTTTAAAACTCTGTCGGATCCAAATCGGTGCCCTTTTTACAAGTGAAATCAAAGATGTAAATTGATGAACCTAAAAATGGAATTTAAAAGTTACAAATTGAACAAATTAGCCCGGTGTACGAGTACAAGTACACCAGCTGTATGCCAATTTTTCAATTAATACTATACGACCGCAAACGAAAATTTGTTCTTTTATTTAAAACTTAATTATTGATACTTTGATTCATGCATTAATTCTTATATAAAGATGGAATTTTCAAACTAATTAAGTATTGCTTCGTCCGTCATTTTTCTATTGCAACATATGAGTTTTACGCTTGCCAGTGCACAAATTTTTATACCAATTGACCTCCCATTTTGGCTAATTATAGTTAGTGGCCTTATTCCACTTAAACCTAGCTAAACCATCATTTAAAGTAAATTTACTAACCTATCCCTAATTAATACCCTAATTCAAAACCCCCTTCCCCTCTTCCCTAAAAAAAATCCATCCCTGGTGATTCATGATCATCATAACTCAACTTCCCCTGTCATATTTTTCATTCTTTTTACCAACGCATCAAGTATATTTCGTGCAATTAGGGACTTCAGTTTTTTCTCTGTTTTATATATACTGCCTCCGTTTCTTTTTAATCTACACACTTTCATTTTTGGTTTGTTTCTTTTTAATCTATACATTGTTGCTTTCTATATTGTTGGTAACATGTAACATCTACTTTCTCCACTTTTTTCACCCATATCATCCACTTTTTAATATTTTTAACCCACTTTTTAGTTTATCTCTCTCACTTTTCAGTTTCTCTATCCACCTTTTTAGTTTATCTCTCATACTTTTGAACTTTCTCTTTGGTTTTCCTGCAAAGTGAAATATGTAGATTAATTTGAAACGGAAGTAGTATTCTACAAGAATTTCATGCAAGGGCGTTGCCTCCATTGTTCAGACTTTGAACGAATTTACTGCCGACGTTGCCGGACATTCAAACATGAATGATTCTTCAACTCATACTTTCTATGCATATGTTTTGACTATTTGAGTCTAAATTCGGCAATTTAAGCCTTATTATATTAATCACCGAGAGCTATAAAATCATTTTGTACGCCTCGTGTGAGAAATAAACCAAAATGACAAACTTTCAGCAATAAGAAATATCCATCAAAGTCCAACCAGAATGCTTTGTAAAACCGAAATATGAGATTGAAGCCACGAAAAAGCCTTACCATTTAGGACCCACTGATTTAATCACGTTATCAATTGATCCCATACAAAAAGGTCTTCTTTTTTCATTTAATTCTACAAACATTGGAACAGATCGAACCACATATTTATCCCACTTTTTAGAGAAGCTTAAACATTCACTCTCAATTGCACTTGTTCATTTTTACCCATTAGCAGGTATGTTTACTAAGCAAAAATACGTCAATGAAAACGCTTGTTCGATCTTCATCAAACCCAACAAGAACCCAGCTGCCAGGTTCATCCATGCTACGACATGATAAATATGACAGGGGAAGTTGAGTTATGATGATCATAACTCAGGAGGGATGCTTTTTTAGGGAAGAGGGATGGGGGGTTTTGAGGTTAATTAACTAGGGGTAGGTTAGTAAATTTATTTTAAGGCTACTAAGTATAATTAACCAAAGGAGGAGGTCACTTGGTATAATTTTTTTTTGGCATGCCACCAAGTAGAAAAATCCAAAGCAGGAGGCCACCATGTAGAATTTCCCTAAAATAAACTAGTCACTATATTAAAAAAAATATGGTCTGTTCTTTAATTAATGTTGGGCTTGAGCCGTTGCCTAATTTTAAATTAAAAGTAGGCGGTCTCTTACAAGACCAACTGTATATAAATAGCGTGCAAGTAAATAGGGAGCCCCCGCCCGTTTGAAATCTTTGCGAGGCGGAAAGTGTACCGACAGTTTGAGTCGTTTACTTAATAAAAATGGTTTTTTCGATCACCGGGTACCCCTGAATGCACCAAATGCCCCTGAGGTTTGATTGATGTGCACCAAATGCCATTAATTATGAACGGCGTTAGGCTGCCATTAGTGCATCTTTTTTATGCACCATATACCCTTCAAGTTTAACCAAAATGCACTAATATGATTATAACAACTAGTTTTTGATTTATTTTTTTGAAAACTAGCCGTTGGGCTTTCATTTTGGGAGCTATTTAGAGAACCTAAACAACATTTTTATGCGCCCTTCTAACTCTTTTGCCTATTTTGCCTCTTACACTATAATGATCACAATCCCACACTTTCTCTTCAAATTTTCAATCATCATTGGATCCGCAATTATTGAACTATAAGTGTGATGCGTGCAACAAGTTTAGGTGGTGTAGTGGTTATGTTGAGCAACGCAATGGTGATAGAAAGCGGGATGTGGATGATATAGTTGAAGAAGAAGTGGCAAATAATGCAAAGTTGGTGGAGGAAATGAAGCGATTTGAAGGAAAAAATCAAACAACACAAGTGCTTGCAAGCGGCCATCAAAATAGGAGTTGTCATGTTTCTTTTGCTTTTGTTTGTAATGAAGAATTGAAATATGGCAGTAATGTAATGTAATGTAATGCTACTGAATTGTTAGAAATAAAATGTAACTTGTAGCATTCACCAAAAACCAGTAACCTTACATAGTGAAAAAAAATGGGTACCCAAGTATTATATGTGTTCACATTATACCAAAAACATGATCATATTTTTCTCCTAGTAATTTTTTTTTTCTTTTTTTTTTTTGTTCAGGAAAGATAATTGGTCCGAAGACCAACCCCTGCTGGGCTACTAGCCTGCAGGGCACACCAGCTCATTGACTGGGTAGAGGGGATTTATACCCACAAGCAAACAATTTATACAAACTCCCCAAATTGGGGAGTGATGAGAGTCGAACACCCGACCTTGCGGTTGGGAGGTGGGAGCACCAACCATTGGGCTCCCACGAGGACCTCATTTTTCTCCTAGTAATTAATCCATAATGATCCAATTTAAAGACTTGCAAAGATATACACATGAGCTCAAAAAATACCAAATCAAAGGCAAAAAAAACAGATCACATTCATCATCAGCTTCATGGGTTGTTCTTCCTCTTCTTAGTTGTTTTGGTTGCACCCTTACTTGTTGATGCATCTCTTTCCTTCCTTGTTGTGAGCTGCTGCCATGCACATCTGTTGGTTGTTGCTGAGATGGTGAAGCTCCACTAGTAGCAGCAACAACTGATTCTTTCTTCTGTTTGGCAGTGGCGCCTCCCTTGCAGGTTCTAGCATTGTGGCCAACAACCTTGCACCTACCACACTTCACATTGCTACTCCTTTTCCCTCTTTTATTCTCACATCTCCATCTCTTCCTCTGCTTAGCTGGCCTCCCATCGCTTATGTGGAATGTAGGTGGCAAAATGTTAGGAAGGTTAACACGAGCCACCGAGTTGAGTTAGGCACTAGGTGCATATGGTTTGAGTAGGTTCTTTTGTAGGAGATCCCCTTGTAATAGGTAGAGACAAAGTCTTTAGGCTCTAGTCTTTGATAAAAAAATAACCCTAAGCCCATGTTTACAGGGTATTCCTGTCCCCTGCCACTTGCCACAACTACATTTCCTATGTTCTAGGTCAATGGGGAAATGGACATGGTCTTCCCTTACCTCAAACTCACCCCACCAACTTGTACCATGTGGCAAAACCTAGACTGGTCATATCTCTCATTCAAGAGCTTAGTGGCATAGTTAGTCAAAGCATCAGGGTCCATGTCAATTGCTTTGTCAAACCTGGCCCCAATCTTGTTTGGCACTCTAATGTAGGAGGATTGAGATTTTGAAGAGAAGTGTAGGATTGTGAATTTATTATAGTGTAAGAGGCAAAATAGACAAAAGAGTTAGAAGGGTGCATAAAAATGCTGCTGAGGTTCTTTAAGTAGCTCCCAAAATGAAATCCCAACAGCTAGTTCTAAAAAAAAATTCAAAAAACTAGTCGTTATAAGCACTTTCACGCATTTAGGTTAAACTTGAAGGGCATATGGTGCATAAAAAAGATGCACGAACGACAGCCTAACATCGTTCATCATTAATGGCATTTTGTGCAAATCAATCAAATCTCAGGGGCATTTGGTGCATTTCCCAAACAATGGGGGTACTTAGTGCATTACATCAAACCCCAGGGATAATTGGTGAAAAAATCGTAATAAAACCCATATGTTGCAATAGATAAAAAAAATGGAGGAAGAATTTTTTAATGATATCTTATGATGGTATGATGATAGAAGAAATGAAGAATGAATCATAATGGAACATGATCCACTCTCCCCGTGATTGGCTCCGGGAGCACGTGCCATGCAGGGTCCAACATCTTTTCAACGGCCAGATGGCAATCTACAATATGTTGATAGCACGTGAGGTTAAGCATTTTTAATAATATAAAAGGTTTAACTTGGCTTAGCATTTATAATGATCAAGGGTTATTTCTCTGTGGAAATTGGAAAAGCATAAATTAAAAAGGTAAAAGATGTTGAAATGATTAAATGAGAAAATATACGAATTGGTCGGTAAAAGGTGAAAATTCTTGCTTTAATCGGTTGTTTTCATCAATTTAAGTTGAAAAAAATACTTAACTTTTTTGAGGGAACAAAATGTATAGTTGCCACCACTGACTTTGGTAAAAAGGTTTTGAGACAATTTCTTGTGGTTAAAGTCCCATAATGTTTCCTAATTGTTTACGTTATCCACCGTTTTGGGTTGTTGGGATTAAAGATGTGAGGAAAATTCTGATGTTTTTGTTAAATCAATACATTCCTTTGTTGAGGAGTAGTTAGTATATAGACATTTTATTTCGTTTTCATATAGTACTACTTGTTGGAAATAACCAACCAAAGACAAAATTAGGTAGTAGTATTTGCTTATTTCACCTTAAAAAGGTGATTAGTAGTGGTCAATTCATAATATAAACAAGACATATTTTTTTTTTTTTTTTTTAAAATTTTAATAAAATTTTTTTATTTTTTTTTTAAAATCCTTTATATTTTTCTAGATATTGAAAAATTCAAAATATTGTGGGCATGAAATTTGTGACTTCTCAGTTCTCACGAAATGTTAGTTAATTATATTTATGTCACCTCCATATGTTTTTTCATGTTCCCCTTCGGGAATAATATTTATAATAACAACAATAATTTAATTACGGTATATAAAATAATTCTAAATTACATAATTCATTTTTTTTTTGAAATATTTCCCCATATAATGCTAAAGAAAAACATATATTTCTATCAAGGAAAAAAGAAAACAATATATTCCCACTTCACTCTTTTTTGGAAAATAATTCCCAACATGTTGTACAAGTAGGACAGGTTGGGGAAAAAAAATTCTAAACAAGTTTTAACGTAAGTTTTTTTTTCTACCTCCGAAAGCCGTCAATTCAATTAGCGATTTAGTTCTGTAGTTTTTTATCTACTTCTTTAAAATTTGTCCAACTATAGTATGAAGGAAGGTTGAGGTGTTCGTTTGTTTGAACTAAACTGCCAACTCAGTTAGCGTTTTTGAAAAGAGTAAACCGCAAACTCAATTAGCAATTTACCTTAGATTTTACCCTGCTAATTAAAATTTATGATTTAACCCTGAAAATTATTTATGTAACTTCCATCCCACATGGGCGATTGCATGAATTATTTTCCAATATAGGCGTCAAAAGTTTGAACTTATTCTCTTTTCAACATTATGTAAGGTTACAAACATCTCATGTTTTTTAAAGAAAAAATGCTAATTGGGGATCTAGTTCAATATTGAACAAGAGATAAGTTAGTGTAAGGCTTACACCTGGTGTATTTACCAATTGCTTACTCTCTCATATGTTCACCAGTGAAGAAATTTTATTTGGCCTCACCCTTCTTGAAAGACCGTTTGTATATATATTGAATGACATTATCATGTCAATCCATTCACTTGTCCCCCATCCAATGAAGTTACTCTCTGTTATTCATCATACTCAGATGTAATATACATGTAAGATTAATTTTGCTTCATTTAAAACTCTCATTTTTAGTACATTTCGTTTATTTAGATGATTTCAAATGAACAATGAAGAAAAAAATTAGCCTTAGATATACCATTCTCACAAGACACCCGAGGGCCGAATGTATGGTAAAGTTTTTGATGTCATCCTCATACATGTAAAATTTTTGGAACATGGTCACTTCATGTCTACAATGATCGAGTAGCTAGCTTCAGAAAATCTTAGGGACTTCAATTATGTTCTATTAGCCTTATTTCATGAGCTTTATAATTACTTATTTAGCTACGCTTGTTATAATCAAATCAAAAAAATTAGATCAAACTAGAAGATTTCAGACTAGATAGACCTTTTTTATCCCAAAATATTTGAATTTCATATTAGTTAAAGAAGGATAAGGAATGTATTAAATTAAAAGAAGTAATGAAAAAAAGAATCAACTTTATAATAAAGACCAAAGAAATATATTGTAACCTCCAAATCCCTAATATAAACAAAATAAAGGGCGTTACAAATTGCATATACCTTTAGTTAAGAAAAAATACACCATTAATAAATTGGTGTTGGTCCACAAGTAGCAAGGTCATAGAGCAACATGCAAGTGAGGCATACCGGCCATAATCACAAGAAGGTTTCAACCTAAAACCAATTAGTAGGTGTAATTTATTATACTTATAAAATAGATTTCTAACACCTACTTCTATTGATGCGGGGAAATACTTTGTAGACACTTGGAAAATCATCAACAGTGGGCTGAGAATCAATTCGATTTTAAAAAGTAGGGATTCATTACTCAATGACACCCCTTATTTAAAATAATTCTCTAAAACACCCATTAGTAACTTTTTATATATGCTCATTCCCACCCAATAGCATTTTAATGTCATATATGAAAGATATAAAAGGTTGTTAATTCAATCAACTTGAAGTAGAAGATGTGTAATGAAATAGAAGTAACTAAATCTCTTTTACTTTATTTAATTTTTTACATTAATCTAATAAGATCTTGCCGCACTTGAGGGAAAATGAATTTGATGGATTTTGATATATTATATTTCAAATAATTACCTCCTAATTTAAGTAAACTCACGAGTAGCAAATAAGATTTAATTAACATTAAATTATACACCAATGTCTAATAAATAAAGGACCACTTAAAAAATCTTTATAGAATCCTATCTTTAATATACTATGTCTAAAAAGAAATCGTTAAAAAAAATTAGAGACAAGTGTCTACCTTAGTAATAGACAAAATACACTATCCATTTGGTTCTCAAATGAGTGTTCCATTTTGACTTTTGTATTTGCTTTATTTGACAATTAACAATATTAATTTTTTTTTGCTATTTTGAAAATGTATATTGAGAGAAATCCAATATCATTTCATGTAATAAAATTTGTTTTATATACTATAGTAGTAAATTATGGTTAGAATCATGGGTATGTTTATACTATAGTAGTAAATAATTGAACTATTTTTTCATCATATTAGAATTGTTAAAAAAAAATAAGCATATATAAAATTTCAATTAATGTCATAATTAGTCCTATAGATAACATCTATTGTTTTGTTCTTTTGGCTATTAAACATGTCTTCATATTCATTCCAAAAAAAAAAAAAAAAATGCAAACTTCTTGCAGGAAAATTAAATAATTTCTTTTATCAAATCAAATCCCCCCATTGCTAATAGCCAATTTCTCTTCTTATCTTTCTCCACCTTTTTCTCATAGAAATAACAATGAATGCCTAAATTGAATCAAAGAAAAGGGTGGATCACATGTGAAACTACAAGTAAAAGTGCCTCAAAAAAATAGAAGCATGCTTATGAAAGTTGTATGAAACTTAGGGGACCAATACGGTCCCTCCAATTTCTTTTGGGTGGGTCCAATTTTACACCTTATATCCTTTCACTACAACCTAGCTCCTCCATTGTTGATGAGTCAACTTCAATCTCTATCCTCTCTAAGGCTAATAACCCAACACTAGCCATTATTTGTCAAATGCAATCACATAACAAATGGCTTGCCCCAAAAAATGCAAGGACAAATTAGACGTGAGTGACACGGTTGCACGTAGCAAAAGCTTCCCTTGTCCCCAAAGAAGCACCCTTTTTTCAGTTTCTTGAATCATGTTTTTTAAAATCTTATGATAAAATTTTGCATTCATGTACAAGAATTACTAATTGTTACCCCCTTACTCCCTTTTTAAGATATACACGTGTGGTAAAAATACTTGAAAGTCTTTCATGAGTTTTATTGCTTTGCTTGAATGGTTTGTTTGATGAAGGCAATATGTTGTTATTGCGATAGTCATAATAACTAACAAGCAAGCATGTCTCCCAATACCTTTTCAACCCTTGACTTGCTTTTCCAAACTGAGAACCATTTATATGCACCGTGTTGCAAGTCTTATCATAATAGTTAGCTTGTAATGTGATTGTGTTAAAAGACAAATCATCAAGGAAGTAATTAGTCTTTGAGTTGGTAATTTGATTATCCTAGTTTGTTTTAGTAACTGAAAATTTTGATGGGTTATATAAGTGATGTGCCATAGAATGAAGTTTTGTTGGGAAGATTTGTGGGTTAGAAACGTGTTAGTGATTTGATAGTTGTAAGTTTGAGAACATTATTAGATAATTAAAAAGCTAAACAAAGCCAATCACAATGTATTGGCCTCTTCATTGGTTGAAGCCAAGTTGAAATAAACCATCATTTTCTCTATTTTGTCTCTTAAATCCTAGTTTTTCTCCATCAGTTAAGGAATTGCCTCCGATATTTATTATTTAATTTAATTTAATTTAATATCCAGAATATTACCTCTACTTGAGAGTTTTTTTGTTACTCATATGTACTATTTGGTTTGATCTCTCTTTAGAAGAGTTTTGAATTTGTGTTTTCTTTCATCCTACTACTAATTAATTGGTTGGTTGTTGGACATCAATACAGTTTAGTAGCAATCACCATTTTTTCTATATAGTCAGTTTAATAAGATCAAATTAATCTAACAATGTAACAAATCAATGGTACAACAAGTAGAAGGCTGTATAATGAAATAGACATTAATTAATTGAGAGATCACAATAAAAATTTCAGATCTCATATACTTTTTGTATAATGAAATAGAAAATAAATTAATTGAGAGTATAACTTTTTTGGTTTCTATTTGATATGTATTTCTTAGATTTTGACTTCTCTATTGTAATATCATATGACTTTGAGTTAATAAATTAATATTAGTGAGAAAAAAGGAGGTTGATTCAAGCCATGGAGCTATAAGCCTACAAGGCATATGAGGGTTAGCGGGAAGCAAGTACAGTTCAAACACCATGCAAATTACTTCAAAGACTTGAGACTCAAAGAGCGATTGGAAGAAATTGCATAGGCGGTCATGCAACCTAGACAGTGGAAAGTGGAAACTTCACACCTAGTCTATAGTTGTGGGCCTGAGGTACAAGCTTATTTTTTATTTTTTTGAAAGATTGATAAGGAGAAAAATGCTCTACTAGATTAAAACCTCTCATTGATTAATCCGACCCAGCTGCACTACCCCTTAAGAGTAGAAGGAAGGGTAAGAGAATCTCACCTAAAGTACCTCTAGTGGAGTTTGATCTCAAAACCTTGAGATTTCGAGATACAAACCTTACCACTAGATCAAGTATTACTTAAGACTGAGGGGTAATTCATTAGTTAGAACAACTCTGCTGGTTTTAAGAGAACTTGAGATCGATTCTCACCCTTGACAAGTTGGGATGCCCTTTACTTCCCTAACTTGTCAAAGTTTCTCTTTTACCCAGAAAAAAATACTTAATTAATAAGTGCTCACTTTCATACGTATAAAGAATATGTAAAATCGGCGGAGGAGCCACGATACATTGAGTGGGGTCCTTTGATCCCACTTAAACATTAACAACTGAAAAATCTTACTATAAAATTTAGGATTTTTAACATTTTCTTATCAAGTTTGAGTAATTGACCCAAATATAATTCATCAAATGTATTTTGAACCCATTAAATATTATTCCTAAATCCTCCACTATGTAGAATTGATTTAAACCTATACACTTATTTTATTATTAAGTCAATTTTTTTTTTTGACAAGGAAAGAAAAGTAGGTTATTCACTAATAAAAGAATAGAATAATTGATAATTGAAAGGCTATTCTATCTCTATTATATAAGGGAAGTGGGGAGCTATGTTGTCTCCCAATAAATTTACTTAATTACCCCTTAGTAAATCAACTATTCTACCAAAAAAAGATGAAAGAAAATCAAACTCAAATATAGCATAAAAAAATTAACAAAGAAAATTATATCAATCAAATATTTGATCAATCATACAAATCAAGTAGTAAATCAAAAAGGAAAATACAATCAATTAACAAAGTGAAATGATTTAATTAAAACAAAATACTTTGTTGATAAAAAAAATAAGAAATTCTTAATAAATCTGCGTAACATTCTTTTATCGCTCATCAGTTTTAATTTTAAAAATCTTAAAGAAAGTATAAATAAAATAAAGGCAAAATTGGCCTCAACACCCTGAAGTATGGCGCAGGTACACCAAACACCCCAAACTAAGGCTTATAGCCGTAACACCCCAAAGTACGGGTTTAGGTGCATTGCGTACCATAAATGAGAGTTGTCGCCGGAAAATGCACAGGCTCCAAGTGGAATCTTCATTTTTTAATATTATTTTGCTTTTTACCCCCCTTTTCCTATTTTCTTCTTTTTTCTCTCTAATTTTTTTTTAATTAGACCCAAAAAAGCCAACCCCACCACTGCCTCCACCACCCTTATCACCACCTACATTTCTTCCCCAAATTCTCTTGGTTTCTTCCCCAAACGAACCCTAAAATCTAAAAATTAACGAAATTCAAATCGGCGACGCAGGAATCTCATGCTTGCAGAAGCTTATCTCTCATGGATATATCCGAGGTGAGGCCGATTCAACCGGGTAGAATCCTCGAGTCGAAGTTGCTTGTCACGAGTTATTAACTCGGTGTGTAAGTGTAATGAGGTTAATAATGATGAGAGTATGAAACTTGTTGTGTTGAAAACCCTACTTTCTGCTGTTACTTCGACTAGTCTTAGGATTCATGGTGATTGTTTGTTGCAGATATGATATATATTTAGGGAGTAAGAATGTGGTAAATCAGACGACGGCGAAAGCGTCGTTGATTCAGATGCTTGTGATTGTTTTCAGGAGAATGGAGGCGGATTCGTCGTCGGTTCCTGTTTAGCCTATTGTAGTGGCTGAGCTTATGGAACCGCCTGAGAAGTCGGATTCTGATCCCGGGGTTACTCAACAAGTGCAGGGGTTTATTACTAGGATATATAATTCAGGATATTGATGGGGTTTTGAATACAGTTAATGTAGGTGGAGTTCAGAACGTGGCTGAAATCGTGGGAAAAACGGTCACATAATGGGAAGTTTAATGGCCGTAAATCAGGAGAGAGTTTATGGGAGAAAACAGCATTAAAAGAGAGATTAGGGGAAAAAACGGTAACTTAAGACTGATAAAAACGGTCATAAAATGCCAACATATTTCTGACCCAAAACTATAGTTAAGTTAAGTTTATTCCCCAAAGCCCAAAGTTTATTCCCCAAAGCCCAAAGGCGGCACGCGTGTGGCAACCACACATTACCACAAACCCACTAAAAGCCTCATTGCTTCTCAACTCAAAGGGTAGAGGAAGAGTAATGGTTATAAACCTTATTCTTCCCTTATATTCTTTCAATGTGGGACAAAAGGAAAAATTGACTCTTCATATTCTTTTGAAGCAAACTTAAAGTTTCTACTATAAACTCCACACTCCAACAATCCCCCACATGATTCAAAAGAAGAAAACAGAAAGAAACGGGGATGAAAAAGATGATATGGGCAATAGATACTAGGTTTTGAAGTATCAATGTCTTATGGACTTGAATTGACACTCAGTGCATACAAATATGTCTTACGGTCGTGATAGGTAGATTTCTCTTTGAACCTTTCACGAGGTTAGCAAACCATAGTTGCACACTCAACCTTTTTCAAATCAAGAAACGTTCTCGCAATTGTAATATCAGTGCTCCACAATTAACCTGGATTCTCATGAATGCTCTAGAGAGCCTAAGCCTTTTAACTCTCATAGGGGATTGGGTGTAACCCCCAAATTCACATAGGTAAGTTCATCAAGTTTGTACTGTCACAAACCACCTTAAGTAAAGCTATGAACTTATTAAGAGCTATAAGCTCAACCTTACACATATAACAGTATAATGAAACAAAATACTACATCACTTTTATTACTAGGAATGGTAGTAGTATCAACAACTTGAGTTCTTTTGTGATTTCGTTTGACCCTTTGAACTTAGGAATTATATTCCTAAGAAGGGTATCTATCACAATTCACTCCACAATAGGCTTTAAACCCATTCCTTGTGCTGACTCCAGCACCATTTTTCTACAAAGGCCTTTGGTAAGAGGATCAACAATATTCCTATCTGACTTTACATACTCGAGTGACAACACATTTTTTTTAACTAAATTTCTAACTATGGCATGCCTTAAGCGAATATGCCTTCTCTTTCCGTAGGCTTGATTATTCGCTACCCCAATTGCTGCTTGCGAGTCACACCGCATAGAAACTGATGGAGCTGGCTTCCCCCACAATGCAATATCAGCAAGCAAACTCCTTATCCACTCAGCTTCTTGACCTGCCAATTAGTGCTTGAGTTGCCCATGAAGACGCATTCTCCTTCTGAAACTTTGTTGTAGTCCTGGAACATCTCCTTGTTGGCGTAGATGTGATGGGTTGCACCAAGTATCAACGATCCATTCGAAACATTGCTTACCGTATTAACCTCGCACACCACAAAGAACAATGATGTCGTCTTCAACAAGGTTGGCTTGAGCTTTGTTGTCTTTTGCTTTGTTTGGAGCTTCCTTTCTTTGACGGCAATCCTTGGCAGAATGCCCATACTTACCGCAAACGAAGCAATTTCCCTTAAACTAACCTTTTCCCTTGAAGTTGTTATAATTCTACCTTGTACCATGAAACTGATTTGGACCCTTACCTTTTGGTCCTTTACCTGCAACAGCTTTATTTTCCACAAGATTAGCAAGAAGAGGAAGAATGATCAACTGATTTCCCTTTGATTTGGATACGGTTTTGCTCCTCAATCTTAATGTGGGAAACTAATTCCTGAAGGGTAAAGTCTTTCTGCCTATGTTTCAAGTAATGAACAAAATTTTCCCAGGATGGAGGTAATTTCTTTAGTAAACAGTTGGCTTGGAATATATCATGAATAGCCATACCCTCAGCCATCAGCACACAAATGTTCAGACTCATGAACTTGATCTAGTACAGGTTTATCATCAGACATAGTAAACTTCAAGCAACGACTACAAGCATATTTCTTAGTCCCAAAATCATCAGTACCATACTTAGCATTCATGGCATCCCAAATATCCTTAGCATTTTTCGACTTGCTATAAATCATGTAAAGGGCATAAGTCATATAATGTAGTAACATCCCACGACAAGTCTTATTATCTTTCACAAAATCCCTAACAGAATTCTCAGGAGCAGCATTAGCAGACAGACGGCATAAAAGAGAGATTAGGGGAAAAAACGGTATCTTAAGACTGATAAAAAACGGTCATAAAATGCCAACATATTTCTGACCCAAAACTACGCCCAAGGCCTAGTCCGGGCAGGCAGCGGCGGCGCGCGTGTGGCAACCACACATCACCAGATACCCACTAAAAGCCTCATTGCTTCTCAACTCAAAGGGTAGAGGAAGAGTAATGGTTATAAACTTTATTCTTCCCTTATATTCTTTCAATGTGGGACAAAAGGAAAAATTGACTCTTCATATTCTTTTGAAGCAAACTTAAAGTTTCTACTATAAACTCCAACACGCAATGCACCCAAGCTCGTACTTTGGGGTGTTCTGGCTATATGCCTTAGTTTGGGGTGTTTGGTGCACCTGCGCCATACTTCAGGGTGTTGAGGCCGATTTTGCCTAAAATAAATAATAAACAACGGGTTTGGTTGATATAGGCTTAATAAACAACATTAGCTAGCCCAAAAAACATGTCTAATATTCAAATTTTACCTTTGCTTATGCCCAAAAAAGTTATAAATAATGTTCTAAAAAAATAAGGCACGCATCGCGTGCATAAATTGCTAGTAGTTTCATATTTCAGGAGTCAAGCCTACTATGCGTTCGTTTATGTAACTAAATCAAACTCAAAGGGTGAAAATTCAATCATTTAGTTGGAGGAAAGGCGATCTTATTGGCAAGAATAATGTGTATGTGTCTGGTTTGAGTTGTTGCAATTCAAACAGATGCAATAAACACTTGTTAGGCCTAATCTTTTTGTCGCTAGTTAGTTATAAGCTAGATAGGGGGGCAAAGATCTAAAATGCTAAATTATGTTGTTCACTTTGTTATGATCAATCTACATGTACCATAACTTGACTTGTAGTGGTAGGACTCGGGAGTACTATGTATACAGGATTGTGGCCTGGTAGACTTCCAAGTTTCAACCAGTAGGAAAACATATGAGGAAAGGAATTAACGAATAATTGATGGTTGTTTTAATTTGTTAAAAGTAAAAACTAAGGTTCTTTATGAAATTATTTTTTCTATGTAGTCACAAATGTTAGAAAGTGCAAAAAAAATATTTTATTGGATGATCAAGTTAAGCAATTTTTCTCTAGCATTTTACTATGTTTCTGTCAATCAAACAACTCCGTTTTTCATCTTTGTAAAGACTCTCGACCTTTTTATTTATGTTAACCAAATAAGTACGTATTTAAAACTAAGTTTATATTGATAGTGCTTGAGTAAAATAGAGTGGTTCTTAAGTAAGACATTATTTGATGTTGAGGTGGTAAAGTAGTGGCATCGCTTCCCACTTCATATCCCTGAGGTTTAGGGATCAAACCTCATGGGACTCTTTTGAGGATTTCCCCTTATCCTCCTCAAGTGAGTCCCCTTCATCTTACCTTAAAAAAAATTATTTAAAAAATAAAATGGTTTTCCAAAATTTGAGTAGAACTGTTTTTAAATGCACCTTTCTCTGTTTGAGAAAAAGATTAAGAATAGCTTCCTAAAGATTTAATCTAGTTGGCAAACGCAAACTTTTAAATGCAGATTTTTGTAATAGATAATTGGATTTTTTAATTTTAATAATGCAACCTTTTAGCCATTCGCAACGAATAAGCTAACATTTTAGTTATTCCTAAATAATGCAACCTTTAACAAAAAATTCCTACAACAAGTCGCGAACCCCCTCCCCTCCCCACCTGCAGTCGCGAACCCGCTTCCAGACCAAGTCGGTTTTTTACCCCGACTGTTGTCGGTTTTTTGCCGCCATACCCAGACCAAGTCGACGGTTCCGATGTCATGGGGGGGGGGGAGGGAAAATCAAGTGGGGTGGGGGGACGAAAATCGGTGGGGGAAGGATGGTTGGGTTGGGGGCGAAAATCGGTGGGGAAGGACGGTTGGGTTGGGGGCGAAAATCGAAGAGGTGGGTTGTGCGCCGGTGGAAAATAAGGGTGGGGTTCGATTTGGTGGTCGATTTTTGTGGTGGTGATTTGGGGTTGTGAAGGTGGTTGTTGCGGTTTTGAGTGGTGGTGAAGATGGTGGTTGCGGTGGGAGTGGTGAAGGTGGTGCGGTGGTGGCGAGTGGTGGGGGGTTGTGGGGGAGATCGAGGGGGGGGGTGGGGGTGGGGGTGGGGTGGGGAAGAGTTCGGTGGAAGGAGATAAGGAAGAGAGAGGAATTTTTTTTTTAATTCAACAAAAATTAAAAACTAACCAATGAAATTGTGTCGGGTGTCCCGAGCAACATGTTTATCGAGGTTGTATCCGGTTTTTACCCATTCGAGAGAATTTTTTGTTAAAGGTTGTATTATATAGGAATAACTAAAATGTTAGGCTTATTCGTTGCGAATGGCTTAAAATGTTACATTATTAAAATAAAAAAATCCTAGACAATTTTATTATACAAGTTATAAGAGATAATCATGATTCGTGAGAGTGACTTTTGTCCTTACAAGTTACAAGTAGCTTGCTTCTTGTACTTTTTTTTTTGTTCAAGACGTTTAGATATACTAATATAACGCCTAGGTTGCCAACTCATTATATAGCCTAATTTAACCTAAAATTAAATTCTCTCTAGTAACCCTGTACTTTAAGCTTTATTGTTTATGGTAGACCAAAAAAAAAAGTTAATGTTGCAAATGACCCCGTAATTAATGACATTGTTAACATGTGACATTAATGATGTTTTTCTGTTAATAATTAGGTTTAAACGTTAAACCTAGGGTACAACTGTTACCCATGGTAACTTTTACTTACCTAAATTTGAATTTAATTACTGATGTGCCAACTGTACCACTTTTGATCCTTCCAAAAAAAAACGCCCCTCTCTTCTTCACTTTCTCTTCTTTCTTACTCTGTGATCATTCATCTTCTTCCAAAACACGCTCCTCTTTTGCCATTTTTTAAGGTTTTCAAAAAGGACTTGCATCGCTGAACTTCGAAGAAATGTGCGCTGGAACACAATTGTGAAGAAACGAAGTTGAAAGTGGGTTTTTGCTTCTTCTACTAAATGTAAGATATCATCTCACTTTTATAACCTAAATCCTTCCATGAAATTGATGTGCTTTGTTGTGTTGTGAATTTTGCTTTTAAAAAAATTGACTTTTTTTGTTTTACACCTTCAATTACATCTTCTTCATTGATCCAAGAAAAAAGGAGCATGGTTTGCACTTATAATAAAGTCTATCGGGATTGTTCATTGAATATGACACCCTAATTTCGCATTTCCCCCAAGAGCGGCAGCGGCAAGATTTAATTCTCACCCAGGTGACACTTCCAGAATTTGGTGCGAAATAAGAAGAATGGGAAGCACAAGTGGTAGCCATGAAAATTATGTGGAGCATGAAGCAGATGTTGGGGATATATAGAAGAAAGGAGGGGGTAAATGTTTGGAGGGAGAAATGGCTTTGTTATGGAGGGAAATATTTTAGTAAGGGTAGGATAGTAATTACGTGGCTAGGCTTAATCATCCTATGGCAGTTTAACCCAGGTTTAACGTTTTAATCCTAGATATTAACGGAAACTCATCACTAATGTCACGTGTTAACAGTGTCATTAATTACAGGGTCATTTGCAACATTAACTTTTTTTTGGTCCACCATAAACAATAAGCTAAAGTTCAGGGTTACTAGAGAGAATTTCCCTATTTAATTTTCACATTTTTGACATACCCTTATTATTTGTTGCTCTCACAAATTTAAAACAAATTAATGCAATAATTTAAATGTTGTCTGTTTATTAAAGACCATAAAGTTGTTTAGAATTTTAGTCATTAATTTCAACTACCTTTTGACAATGGAAAACCCTAACCTAAAGTTAGTCTCTAAACGTGATAGTGTCTCTTGTAGATAAATCAATTAAGGAGTAAATTCGTAAATACTATATTAAGGAGGAGGCTTTCCTTAGGACAGCATTAGCATATGGTTTTTAGCGTGTCTGACAGATGGTTAAGGGAAATTGAATTTTGATGTGACTATTTTGACGGTTGGTGGCCTGGCAATAAGTCACCCTCAAGTCCTCAACCATTTTTTTTTTCCCACCTTTCCCATTAATCCATTATAGAGAAATAGAGAATGAACCATTTCTTCTTTTAAGGGGTTATAGAGATTGAAGCTAACTTATGAATTTTCCACTATTTATGCCCCCATTGTGATTATATGAACTAGTATTTTTTGCACGCGATGCGTGCGTGAACATTGCGGGGATATTGAACATGTTTATTTTGTTTTCAAATTATGGAAGTTACTTTAACTAAAAAAAATTTGGTAGTTTTTTTTGGAGGGGAAATTTGGTAGTTACATTAGAGCTTTTTTTTTAAAAAAAAGTTCTATGACTTTTTTGCCCTCATAAGTTATCGTGGAAGAATAAAAACATAAAGAGTATTTTAGGAAACTCAGGTGGACACCAAAGTCCTCAAGAGTTCCCATATATAATAGAGATTATTAATATAATAATAATAATAATGGTTTTTTCTCAGTGCATATTTTCAAAATGTCGTTCTTTATATATTTTTATTGCTAATGAATAACTAAGAATATTAATAGTCAAAGTTATATGTGGAAAAACGTAAAAGTTAAAGTATTGTATAACCAGGTACCAATGAGAACCAAGTCTGTAATGAGAATAAGAACCAATTTCACCCTTTCAAAGTAAAGCAAAAAGACATTAAAGTAAATTTTATTCACTGAAAAGTAAATAACCAAATATACAACTTATTATACTTGCTATTTTTAACTTTTAAGTGAAAAAACACATTAATGATCATAAAATCATCATCGACAACTAACATTTCAATCTATTTTGTAAAAGTATCGTTTTGGATAAGTTTGAGTTAATTTAATATTAAAAATAAAGCAAAAACTAGTAAAAGTAAATAAATTTGGTCTAAAAATAAATGAAACTATTCCATAAAAGTAAAGAAACTGGAAACTAGTTTGAGAACTTGAGTAATTATGAAAATATCTTTATTGACACGAGAATGATATAGACCATCGTATGATTTTGATGATCTAAGGTTTATATTGGTTCTTAGTTCTCATTTTAAAGTGTGGTTCTCATCGTATATATATATATATATATATATATTGTATAAGTCATTGATTTCTAAATACACTTTCGAACCAAGATTTACTCATTGTATTATCTACTTACCTAATTGCTTTTCACAATTTTGATTTACATTAACTATAGTACTCCCCCTATTCCAATGTTGATAATATAGAAAATCAAGGTGAACTTCTAAAAATATAGCCATATAAAATCTTCTTATATTTCTTTTAAAGTGAACTTTCAAAATATTCATTTATATTTCTATTGTACATAATTAATAATATTATTCTACAAATTTTATTTTAAAAATAATTTTGGAATGTTGGATACTCAATTTGTATCTCCATAATTTTGATATTATTAGAATAAAGTAACAAATCAGTTCATATTTAATACTATGAAAATCAACCAAATTATTGTACTAATGGTTCGCGAACTGCCGATAACTATAAAGACACTCATATAAGCATACAATAATTCTCTTAATTACCTAGTGCTTCAATAACGTTGTCTTTCCTGATAATACCAACCCACTTTGAATATAATTTTAATCCATATAATTGAAGTAAAATGTTACTCGTATTAATACTTTTTTCCTAAATGGAGAAGTATACACATTCATGATGAGAGATTAATCACAAAGTAGTAAACATTAGTGACTTCACCCTCACTTGTGTCTAGCATAACTTTTTGACAATGTAAACATCAGTCTATTCTAGAAGCCCTCCTCCAAAAAGATTAACTTAGAAGTTAGAACGAAGTATATAATAAGGTCGTAAGCATAAAAATGCATCAAATTTATCTAAGATTGAACAGTAGTTTTACTACTCTTAAGAATGAAAACATCTTTATGTCATGTCATAATTTTCTTAAAACCCATTAACATTCCAATAAGAATAAGTAATACTCCCAAAAGAAAGCCTGGAAAGTAACAAGTAATCTCAATTGCCACAAAGAAAAAGAGGAAACAAATGAAACCCAATAAGTATGAACAGTTTAACCACAAAAGGAAATTAAAGGGAGACAACTTATTGTGGTGATTACAAATTGCACCTCCATTTCTCTTGCATCCAAACAAACTTCCCACTCCCCACCCCCAAAAGAAAAAAGAGAAGTACCCAAGAAAAAATTAACTACGTCGGTCGTAGGTATGTATAAGCAGTGAATTCAGTGATCTTGTATGTTATACTCCATAGACGTCACATGTCATTTTAGTTTCGTCAAAAGTGTGTGTATCTTGTTATTTATATATATATTGTGCATGGAGCTAGGAAGAGGAGTAGGACTTGGCCAGGGCCCGAAAAATGTTGACTCAACTCACGATATGATTAAAATGAAGGTAAAATATCCTATTCAACACATTTAATTAAGTGGATTGACCAGATTAACCCCTTAGGTTAGGAGAGACAATTTGAGCTAAAATATAACTTGCTTTGACCCGTTTGATTCACTTTTATAGAAAATCCTAAAACAATATATATATATATATATATATATATATATATATATATATATATATATATATATATATATATATATATATATATATACATATATATATATATATATATATATATACATACATATATATATATATAAACTGAAATTCGGTAAAAAATTATTTATAAATTATTTAATAAACTCTTAACATGCATTAATTCTTTATTTAATTTAATTTGTTAATATATTTTTGATGATAATTAAATGGATTATACAAGTAATTATCCCATCTATACTAATATATTAAAAGGCGTTTCTAAGAAAGTGTATGTGCCATGTGACACTCTCCTCAAATGCTCTAATGCAAATGCTCTACTTTCATGTTAAACCCCTCAATTAAAAAAAAAAATAACATTGCGTAGTTACCAGGTATCGAACACATGACATTTGAAATGAAAAATGAGAGTTTAATTAACCAGGAATCCAACATAACATCATTATTTAATATTTCAAAATAAAATATAATAAGGCCTTGTAATTATATCTCATTAAAAGACTTACACAAGTAGTTGGATACCTAACACATTTATGGTGATAACAATATACTATTGAAGACATAAACTCTTACTCCAATTCCTTGTAGAAATTTAGTTATTACTTTTTATTTCCAAACTTCCAAGTTCCAATGATGTATTTTTCAAATCATGACATTAATTTTTCCTCACTAGACAAAAAGTTACGACAAGAAACAACCCGTGGCATCGCCCGGGACTCTCTCTAGTTTAATATTAGAGTTGAGTTATGGTTAATTTTTTCCACGTAACCCATTTAATTACATGAGTTGGATTTGGGTTGAGTGAGTTTCAACTGATTATCATCAAACCAAACACGAATTCGACTCAACTCAACTTTCAGCCTATAAAAATAAAAAACTTTTTCTCTCTTGAAAATGTAAAAACATCTTATAGTATTGAAATTTTGCACACTTTTAAAAAATTGATTATTTTAATAATTAAAAGGTTTTTAAATGTAAAATAAGGTAAGATGAAGTCTCATACAAGTATGGGGGAAATTAAGGATTCATCCTTGTATGGGATGAGACTGGATCCCAAAATCTCTGGGATTGGAGGTGATGTCAACACCACCAGGCTATCATCTGCTGCTCTGAAACACATATTATGTCTCAAATAGAAAATATGTGTATACATCAACATCTTTAATATGAATATGAGATAACTAAAAGAAACTAAATAATCAGCTATTTTGTTGGTTTCGCGATATATGTATATTTACTAAACGTACTAAAATTCTAAAGAGCTCGATCGGATTCCCTTATTATACTAGAATACATTCTGTTAAGGACACAAATAGGGCCTAAATCATTGGGGATGGACCACCCGGTATCTTGTGGTCTATGAAGCAGCATAAATTAATCTCTGTCCCTTTGGACCACCAACAAAATTTGTTTTAGCAATTAGCTTGCTTTATACACTGTATACTATATAATATATAGTAGTATTATATATATATATATCACCCATAGTTGAAACTTCAAACACAAATTTAATAAGCCTATAGGCTTTATACTCGTCTTGTGGAAGATACTACAAGAATATCATATCATGAAGGCTGCATTGAAGTACTTGGCAGGAATTGCAGGTCCTAGTGGATATGGCTCTAATTCAACTGCTGATCAAGTTACTGAATTTTGTTTTTGTCCTCCTCATCTTCTAACTGCCATTATCACTGGTAATTAATCTCATTATTATTTCTTATAATCATGTCTTTCCTCTTAATTTTCCCTCTTCTATCCCCACATCTTTCTTTACTTCACTTTAAATCTTATATATATGTCAATTTTTGTCTAAAATGCTAAATATGCAACTTTAATTCTTTGATTAAACTTTATGAATGAAATAATATGTATAAAATATAATGAGATTGAAATTTCAAACTTTATTACACTACGTTGTCATACATATAGATAATATGATATTATAAGTTTTATAACATACCATGCAGATTTCATCCATTATATTAAAATTTCATTAGGTATTTAATATTGGTTGTTTGATTCTTTAGGTTGTGTAGTAGGAGGATTATAATTTTGTTCCTATTTGAATAGAAAATTTTCATTGGATCAGACCATATCACAGCATTTATGGAAACTTCTGACTAGAATTAACAATTCATATCCACTTTTGACAAAAGAATTATATATATAAATCTTAGCTTTTTTCATGTGTGGGTATTTTTATATTTTGATCATTCTTAAACATGGACAAGTACTACGTATATTCTGTTAGTCAATTCCATGCAACTAACATAATTTTGTTTAAATAAGGCTAATTAAACTTAATTAAGTAATTAATTATGATTAAATATTTAATTAATCAGGCGCGACGTCGGGTATTGGGGCTGAAACAGCAAGAATTTTGGCAAAAAAAGGAGTTAGAATTATTATTGCAGCAAGAAATTTGAAGAAGGCAGCTGAAGTAAAGGAGGTAATCTTAAAGGAGACACCACAAGCAAAGATCATAATTTTGGAGATTGATCTTAGTTCCATGGCTTCTGTTAGCAGATTCTGTTCAGATTTTTTTTCACTTGATTTACCTCTTAACATTCTCATGTAAGTTACTTTTTTTTATAGGATTTGAAATTTATAAAATAATTAGTAAAAATGTAAAATTTAATGTATGCGATAAAATTTTCAAATCTTACAGAAATAATGCTGGGGTATTTTCTCAAAAGCTTGAGTTTTCTGAAGACAAGATTGAGCTAACATTGGCAACAAACTACTTAGGTAAGATTTTTTCTTTTTCACTTTTATTGATAGAACAAATCTTTTGTGATCTATTTTGATTATGAAGGGGGTGTCCCATCTCCACCCTAGAAAACCTAGCAACTTTTGTTCATGAAAAGATTACTTGCTTTTCTTTTTTTACTTTTTACCTTAAGAAAAATTGCCCACGCACATTTTAAGCTTATTAATATAAAATGAAACGACCCTGTAAAAAAATATGTATGAAATGACACTTCTTGATTAGAGAAATAAATTTTATTACTAACAGTTTGAACCTTTAATGTAATTCCGGAACTTCATTCGGGGCCATAAAAACTAATATAAGTTTGAAATGAATTGAAACTCAAATCTTACGGCCTACTTAAAATTTGGTATCATTAGGTTTCAATATTTTATTGTAAGATTTTTTGAAGCCATGTGAAGGTTAAAAACTCAAAATCGGTCATACTTGTGTTTTATGAAAAAATGACAACAAATTGGGCAAAAAGTAGTTTAGTTGATAAACTTTTAGGCACGTTTTCCCAATTATTTTCGGTTCGGTTCAGTTCAATTCAATTCAGTTGGTTCAATTCGATTCGGTTGATTCGATTCAATTCGGTTCCTAAATGATAATCATTACTATTAATTAGTTATAATTTAATTCGATTCGATTCGATTCAATTGATTCGATTCGATTCATTCGGTAGTTTTATGCCGGAAGAATGATGGTTGTGATACGGTCTTTGAAATCTATGAAATCTAGGGTCAAAACTCATCTACAATCTACTCTTCGTCACTAACTTTGTGACTGTAAATCAACCCAAAGATTAGATGTCTTTGAAGTGACACAAGCAAACTGGTGAAACCTATAATTAGGCAATTAGCTCATTTTGGACCAAGGAAAGAACTAGAAAAATGAAGTCACAAGTAGCCAGTAGGGGATGTATTCAATAAAAAAGAAGTATAACCCCTTTGCTCCAAAATAATTGGTGATGTTTGGCTTTTGTGGATGAACTTATTTTTAATCAAATATCTTATTTTTACAAATACCCTTAAGATTAACTTCTTGGCACAAAATTTTATTAGTATGATAATAGACAAGATAAACGGACAAATTAACAAAATAATTTAAACATCTATATTTCTATTTACGCGTCTATCATCATCTTAAAATTGTGTACCAAAATAAAGGTTCAAGTGCAAGTATTATGAAACATAGTAAGTACAATTTACATTAACTAATGCAAGTCTTGATATAGATATGAATACACTTAACGAGAATTTGAGCCAACATAATCAAAAGTAGCCTTTTATTTTGACAAGGTGATAGTAGGATTAATTAAGTAATATAATCTTGCATAATAATGCAAAGTGACGAAAGATCAATAATCTCCACCTTGTTTTGTTGGCAGGACATTTTTTACTAACAGAACTACTGTTAGAAAAGATGGTGGAGACAGCATCACAAACAGGGATTGAAGGAAGAATAATAAATGTCTCCTCTTTAACTCACAGCTGGGTGAAGAAAGAAAGCTTCTCCCTTTGTAAAATGCTCAATCCAAAGAAGTAAATATACCACTCATTCAATTTTTTATTTTTTATTTTTGTTTTCTGCCACCTTTTACTATTTCTCTTTTAATATATGTTAGTAAATTATATCTTTCTTTTTTTTTTTTTTACTGTTATTGTTCAAACTTTATTCTTTCGATTATTGTTTTTACTGAATTGTGCTCTTTTGGTTCAAAAATTGTAGCTATAATGGCACACGTGCATATGCGCAATCGAAACTGGCTAACATTATGCATGCCAGGGAAATGGCAAGGCAACTAAAGGTAGCAACTACGTATTCTTTTTCTTTTTTGTTTCGATGAAAAAAAAACAATTTGGTTTACAAAAGTCTAAATTATTTTAATTAATTAAGTTAGATTATATAACCAGAACGCCACTAAGATATATGCATAACTAATTAGTTGTAATTTGTCAAAAAAGATTATCAGTTAGCGAGGAGAATATAATATAGTTTCGCGAATTTATAGAATTACAATCTAAATAGGTAAAAAGTGTTCAATTTAAATGAAAATTAGTGTGCTTTTGTAAATGGGAAATTTTTATGAAAATTAGTGAAAGTAATTAGATTGGCTCATGATGATATGAAGAGAAGCATGTGACTGATTACTTTGTTAGTTGAGACATCACATTAACCTAATTGACTTAATAAATACCCTTATTAATATGAGTTTTCCAAATCAATAAGAAGCAAAAAAGAGAAGTTAAAAGAAAAAAGTGGGCACAAAAAAACAAAAGAGAAGCTATGATTATAAGAGCACTAGGGGTTTGCTCTTTTGTAAATGTAAACATCTTACATATTGACCTTTTTTCTTCTTTTTTTGTGTTTGTTTTTGTCTTGAAAATGCAGGAAAGAAATGCAAGGGTAACAATCAACGCAGTACATCCAGGGATAGTGAAGACAGGAATTATAAGGGCTCACAAAGGCTTTATCACAGGCATGCATGCTTTAACTTGTTGTCACTCACTTACTTTCAATATTATATTTCATAATATATAATGCATTAATCACTTTTATTCACATTATTTATCTTTTCCATAAATCAATTTGTATTTTATAAATGGGAAATGTAATCATCATGGAATACTTTCTTGCAGATTCCTTGTATTTTCTAGCAGCCAAGTTGCTTAAGTCCACATCACAGGTTTGTCTCATTTATCCTAACTTTTTTGCTTAATAAAATAATGTATGGCATGGTTTAACTTACATAATTTTGAATGGGTTTTCACTAAAATCAACCCTCAAAACAATTTTTTTCTCTCCCATATTGTAGTTAGAAATCTAAACTTGGATGAATCATTTTTATTTAGCAAATCTAAACAAAAAATTTATGAACTAATCTTCACGAAATTGACATAAGTGTACAGTCTTAAGTATAACCTCTATTCTTTACAAGATGTAAGCCGTATGTAGCCACTAATATAACTACCAAAAGTTGGGATTAGATCGATTTAATCATGTTCGTGGATTGTTTAAAGAAGATGATGATGAGTCAAATTTTCAATTATGCAAAAACGTTCTTACAGGTTAAAAGAAAATCAAAATTCTTACATATTCAAACATGAAATCGAGTAATCAACATTTCCCTTTCATTCATTCTTGATTCCTTGTGCACGAGAAAGTCTCAAAGTTGCTTACTTTAGCCTTTTGCCTGCAGTCCTGCACACACTGACATATTCAAACATGTAGACTTATCAGCTTTCATGACTCCATTACAATTTTGGAAGTCTTCTAAAAATGTTTGCATGCTAAAAAAAATCAGCTTATGATATGACTTGTCATAAATTATTAGAAGCATATATTTCAGAAAATATGTCATAAAAATTGATTCTTTTTTATGACTTGCTAATGTTGTAGGGTGCAGCAACAACATGTTATGTAGCTCTGAGCCCAAAAACAGAAGGTGTAAGTGGGAAATATTTTGCAGATTGTAATCAGAGTTTTTGTTCTGCTTTAGCAACTGATGAATCTCAAGCACGACGACTTTGGAAGCGGACTCGTACTCTAATTTCCAGGCGATTAAATCACCCAGCACTTTCATAATTCACTATAATTAAATTAATTAGCATATGAAGTATAGATGTAAATTTTTTATTTGTTAATTTGAAAATTTAAAACATAAAAATGATCAGTCTGTACACCCCCTAGACATTTGGAAATATATGTATGTATATTATTATACCACATGGATCAATAATAAAACATTATTGATGCGAATGTAAATATGATACATAAAAGTTTATATGTGTTAATAATTGTGGATGCTATATCAATAACATGTTGGAAGTGATATTTATATTGAGATACAAAAGCGTCTATATGACCATTTATCATAGCTTTTTAATTTTTATATACCAATAATGATAATAATACTTGTAATTAATTTAAAAACTAAGATACTTGAACTAAAAGTCATCAACCATTGGAAAGTTGGTGAGATGATAAATTAAGGTGAAACACTAATATATAATGGGAAAATTTGCCAAAAAAAACCTTTTACGAGTTCATTTTTGCGAAAAAAAACCTTATAAAGCATTTTTTGCGAAAACAAACCAAAATCAAAATTATTTTGCGAAATGAAACCTAATACCATTTTTCGGCGTTGACCATCTTAATTCCCAGGCGTTGACCACCACCTAACCACCACTACCACCACCCGCCGCTAGCACCCACCCACCCTGCAGCCCCCCACTTCACCGCCACCCCACCCCCACCACCTGCGGCCCATCCCACCCCCACCACGGCCCCCAACTCCTCCCTCCACCCCCTCAGGCGGCGGCCCCCCTCTCCGCCCCTACCATCTCTCATCTCCCTTTTCCTCCCCTCACCCCTCTCCCTCTCCCTTCCGTCCATCCCCCCCCGCCCGTTCGCAACCCCCTCCCACTCCCACCCGACTAAGGTTTTTCCGGCGCCCTAAAGCATAAAGATAGGAGAGAGAGAGAGCGATAGATAACGGAGAGAGAGAGAGCGATGAGATAACTGAAAATGGGGGTGGGGGTGCGCGGGGAGAGGGTTGCGAGGGGGGGTTTTGGGTGGCGCAGCGATGGGGAAATGGACGAAGTGAGAGGAGAGGAGAGGGAGGAGGGTGCCGCCCGAGGGGTGGAGGGAGGGGTTTCGGGTGGGCGAAGGGGTGGGGTGCCTGAGGGGGAGGGTGAGGGGGTGAGGGAGGGAAGAATGGACAGGAGAGAGGGTAGGGGCAAAGGGGGGTGGGGTGCCGCCCGAAGGGGGGTGGAGGGAGGGTTGGGGGTTGTTGGTAGTGGTGGCTAGGTTTCATCTTGCAAAAATAATTTTGATTTTGGTTTGTTTCCGCAAAATAATTTTGATTTTGGTTTGTTTTCGCAAAAAATGCTTTATAAGGTTTTTTTTCGCAAAAATGAACTCGTAAAAGGTTTTTTTTGGCAAATTTTCCTATATAATGATACGACTCAAAATCGAAATTCTTCTCTACTCATTGATTACAAAAGAAAACACATACTGAAAATTCAACTCAGAAGCCTCTTTTAATTATCATTGTTAAATGCTAAGTCTAAACAATACTGAGTACACTGCTATTCAGTGATGCAATCCATAGTATCCACCAACAAATAGATGTAAAATTTGCTGATTGTAGAAAGGGTTGATTAGCTTAAATGATAATAAATAATTTTAGAACAGAACTGTCTTGATTCTCGTTTTGCAGAGGATTGCTTCACCTACCTAGCACTCTTGACAGATCTTAATCATGATTAGGATCCATATGCTTGTACATATATATGTCAAAGTATGGGGTGCAGGGGTAGCTCCACTGGTGAGCTACCCCATGGTCCAGGGGACTTGGGCAAGGAGCATGGAGCATGGAGCATGGAGCATGGAGCATGGAGGTAAGTTTATGGAAGGCCGCTTTATAAACTTGCTTATGAACCCGAAATGGTTTGGCTAATGAGCCTAAGGTCAAGGCCCCTGGAAAAAAAAAAGTGTGCATGTGGGTGTTCTTTTCGTCGAGTCTATACATGAGAGAGGTGGTCCAAACCAAGCCCTATATGTAGCAATCCAAAAAAGAATTCAAGGATTATAGCTGATAATACCAATTCGACTGTAATAGATAAAAAGGATTAATTAGTGACATAACTAACATCAGGATAGAGTTCTGCATATTAATTACCTTGGCTAAAGCATATAATGCCATCTCCAAAGTCAAAACATAAGAAGTAGCATATAAGCATACTGTTAGTTTACCTTAGCTAGAGCATGATATAATGCCATCAAGATAGAGTTCTGCATATTAATCATCTTAGCTACGCCTCTGACTTTAGTTGTCTTAACATCTGACAACACTAATGACTCATAATGAGTCATAACAGATGTTACTAATCTGAGACAGGGTTAAGAACAGTTCCCACAAAGAAGGTGACTCCTGATATCTCTTCTCGGATCATAAACATGAAGGGATGATCAGCTACAAAGTGAAACACGTGTGGGAGCGGGAGCGGTCCTCCACCTCCACCTGCCAGACATAATGTCACCGATGCGGCTAACGTCCCTTCCTCGTTAACTTCAATGACTGACTTCTGGCAGATTTCAGACACAGCTAGCAGCTCAGACGAAGCTTTGTCCACAATTTTATTAAGCTCACCAACACACCTGAACATTCGATCCACACCAAGCTGCTTTAATGTATTCGAAGCTGAAAATGTATGAGAGAATTTGAACTTAGGGATCCAGAGATCCTGTAGAATAACCGAGTATAGCTCGAATTTCTGATCCAAGAAGCTTGGATCATTACCAAATTTCTGCATAAGACTCACTAGACCGTCGTCAGCATTTGGGAGAAAGATATACATAGCAAACTTTCTATCATCATTGTCTTGACCCCTTTCGTAAGGAAGTCTCACAAGTCTGAAATCCTCAAATGAAGCTCCTGTAAACTGATGCGGCAGCCTATAGAGAGTCATGAACGGAGCCTCGGCGGTTTTTCCATTAAGAAGGCGAAATTGCATCTTCATGCAGCATGTAAAGGGATGAACCCAAGCTGCTTTGAAGAAGAGTGCATTTCCAAGGATAAGCATTGAGTCCTGTTGGAGAATTTCTGGTGATAAAACTTGATCTATCAGCCCTTCTGTTGCCCTACTAGCCCACAAGTTGATTTCTCGGCATACTTCTTCCTGCAAAAACATATGTGAGCTTTACGATCACAGCACCATTAGCATTTCAATTTTTTTCCTAATATGGTAAGGACTAAGGAGAAGGCCCATATTGGATCAAAATCTCTCACATGTAAATCCAGTACAGCCTTAGATGAGAGTGAGATATGTGCAATCAAAGGGTTCATTCGTCCTACTAAACTAGTGAAGAGACTTTTGCTTCCATAGCATTCAAAGTACCAAAGAAGAAAAGGAAAAGTAGTGTATAACCAAGCCTAAACGATCAGGCACAATTTGACAACGACATAGTAAATTTACAAAAGTTCATGGGTTCTTATGCTTCAAAGAATAGGAGAGGGAGGAAATATAAACCACATTATATGTGAATAGGTGAATCCGTCCACACATGTAAGAACTTGATCATAGAATAAGTGTTACATCTTGACTAAGTATAGAGTATCTCAGACACTTAAATTACTGTATACATAGGACCCAGTAATTTCATATGCTGTCATGTGCAATTAAATCGTGCAATTTGATTTAAGCCCCTCTGTGGCTGATGTATTAGTCCAAATCGGACTATCGTCTATCGGTCCTCATTGGTTGGATGATTTCAAATGATTAAAAGCAGTACCACATACCCATATCAAAAGCTTAAACAGGCACAAGAATTACATTTACCTTCTGCTGAAAATCAACAGCTTTAGCTTCAGCCCTATACGTGTTTTCAACAAGCTCCTTAAAGGAAGGCTGAAGAGAGAAATGTAGATCAACCCATGCTCCATTCACAAATGAAACCACTGGCCCGTCTGATGGTTTACCATCACTTCCTGGAGAAACAATGTCCATGACCTCAGTTGCCTTCTTATTGATTCCTTTGCAGAGTTTTGGAACCAAGAAACTTGAGTATTTGTTTCCGTGTTTCGCCAGAAGATCCAACAGCCACAATGCTCAACAAGATCTCAATGCTTATTGGAGAGCATATAAAGTTTTTGTTGCATCGAACACTGTCATTAGCTTCCTTCCGTGCTACCTTTAGAAGCAATTGGACATTTAACCATTAATGCTTCAGCCTTCAAGTACAATGCATTAGCTATGTAGAATATGAAATTTAGTTTGTGCAATGCAACTCTCCCTTTATCATCTCATATTATGCCACCAATCCCCAGTATAATCATCCTATCTAAAATGGGGACCGGAATCAAAGTACACAAGCCATACCCTTACTACGTTTGTGACTAGCAGTTAGGCACCTAACATATCAGGAAAACAAAGATTATCCATTGCAATTAGTAACACCCTTACTATGCTTGTGATTTGTGAAACTCTTTCAGACCTACAAAAGAGTAAAAACTTACTACTTTATTGATTGTAATTATAAGAATGCTTGGTTTATCAAAGAGCCAAAGAGGTTTGCAATAATCCTGATAAACTTCAATTGCTTTTGTCAATATATCAACCTAGCTTCTGCCAGTTTTGGAAGGGGAAATACAATAACAACCCAACATAAACTTTGTTAGATTGGATGTTTAAAGGGTTTACATCCACTAGCTTTACTACACCAGAGAAGTTCACCCTATATATATATAACCAAATATAAAGAATTGCTTTGAAGCGTATTCCCATTCTCGAAACGTTTTCATTCCTGAAACTCCAACCATTGATGTACTTTTGGATCTCGTAAATGGTTGAAGCCTGAGGAGTTCACGCAACATAAGAAAAATGTAGTATTATAGAAATAACTATATACATTCGAAATTTATAATGGCCTACTTAGTGATTTTTTTTTTCATGAGACAATTTGTTCAATTATACCAGATGAGTTTTTAAAAAATTATCTACTATTGAAATAGATCCTTCGTACAATGGTAGTATGGACTATGGTACATGACTCTCCAACTAGCTTTCCACTCTCTCTCATCTATTCTCTCTCTTCAAGCTACTCTCAAGAACTATATCTAAAAACACCTCAACAACAATAAAACTCTTTAAAGAGCTCTCCATTCAACTTTTCATTATTTGGTAGTCCCCATATCAATTAATGAACCTCATTTAAAATTATGATAAAAAATACGTAAATAATGTTATACATGTAAATTATATATAATTACAAAAAAAATTATCTTTTTCATTATTTATGTAATGTAGAACTTTTAAAAAAAATATTAATTTTGAATGCTAATATTTAATTTCATAAATTACAAAAAAGATAGTAGATGTGTGTATGAAATATATCCAATATTAGGCTCATTTTATAGATAAAGAAAAATTATAGTTTTTGGCATAGTGGTTATAACCATCTTTTTTTTATTTCTACAAAAAGATTATTAAATGGTTGCAAGAATAAAATAAAACTTTAATAATTGCAATAGTATGTGGGCCTCACAAATTGGAGAGCCATCTCTCCTTTATCCCAAAAGTATCTCCTCTAAGAGACACTTTGCAAAATATCTCCATAGAGATACGCCCAAGAGTCAAGACACACCAAAAAGCTTCACTGTTGGGTTAGAGGTGGCTCTCCATTTTCTCCCTCCTTGGAGAGTTAGTTGTAGAACTAGTTGGAGAAAGCCGTTGTACAAACTCTTAAAAGAATATACATGCATAAAAATTATGTGCATGATATCTAAAGAATATGGTAGAGGGGTGAAAAAGAACTTGTAATGAAAAGGAAAGTACATTTGATAACATGTCGCAAGTTGAAAATAACAAAAATAACCATTTCATAAATAAAAAAATAATCTTAATGAAAAGAATTTGTATTAGAGATGAAAGAACATGTAACAATCAAAGAGACATAGTTCAAAGAACGAATTTTTCTCAAAGAATATACATTTATATCAAAAGAATAAGTTATTAGCCAGATGAATAATTTTATTTGTTCTTCAATTTAAAGCCCGTTGTATTTTCTTTTGGATTTTTTAGTTTAACTATCTATCTTATATCACTTTTTTTTTTTCAAATAACTACGTTTCATAACTTTTTTGTTGATTGAACTACCTTTCATGTTCTCCAATCATGGGTTTTTTAGCTACATGTGAAGAGAAATCATCCAATAATTTGTCAACTATCACCTACCATGGCATAGAACCCTTTGGCTACAAATACGAGTTGGCAAACTTTTATGATTTCAACTTCGAAAAACTAAATTGAGGATTTAGGGTTTCACAAATTAGGGTTTCTTTAAAATTAGGGCTTCCATAAAACTTGTTTAATAGTACAAATGCTAATTGATTTATGCCTAATTGGATGGATGTTGAGATGAATTAAAACTGTAAAACCCCTAAATTTTTGCACACGGATGCCACATATTACCTTGAATTGATTAAATTGGTTAACAAATTCCTCAAATTTTAATTGCCTAACAACCCAAAATCCCTAATTCAATTTTAAGGATGTTTGGGATTTTAAAAGGTTTGAAAGAAATGTGATGGAATACATAAAAGGAGCAAAATAAAACTGCAAGGAAATGGGGGAAGATACCACGTTGCATCGTAGTTGACAACTTTTTGGACTGTTTTTGTTTATTGGTTTTACAAGACTGATAGTTGGAAAACAATCAAATATGAATCATACAACATTAAGGAATGCAGACATGTAGTTATTAAAAGAAAAGTTATATTTTTTTTAGGAGAAAAGAGAAGTGCATTAATCTAGGGACCAAAAATCCATAAATACATAAGGAGCAACTTCCCTAGGACAATGACTCTCCCAACATTGTTCGACTCCAAACGGCATAACTCTAGCGAGATTATGGGCTAGAGAATTCCCATCTCTCTTCACATGAACGAAGCTAATAGAATTAAAATCAACACAACTCGATAAAACTATCTCCTAAAATGGAATCTAAGTCTGAACAAAACAAAGCTTCTTTCGACAATCTAGTAGCAACAACTTGAGAGTCCGACTATAAGTATGTTAAAACAAAAACTCATTATATAAGTATGTTTTTTTTTAATTTCTAATCAAATTTTTTTTCACCATAGAGTTACATAAGTTGTGTTTCACGTCTAATGCTGTGTCATTTCTAATGTGAGAGTGCAATTAACTCTCGAGAGTACAAAGTGGATGTTGCATTTCATCCTATTAATAAGCTTTATTTTACAATAATCTTAATATTCACTATAAGAGTACGTTTGGTTTTCTATTTTCGGGCTCCAAGAAACGGAATTAATTACTCCTTGTTTGGTTCAACCCCTCATCAATATATTACCATTACTTGATAGATATCCCCAATATGTTATCTTCCCCTCCCCGGCTCCACCTGAAGTAACAAAATCCATTATATGGTGGAAATGGTTACCATCCATTTCCATTCATTGGCTTGAACTCAACACTCAATAAATGTAATCACTTCTCCCACTATTCCCCTCCTCTTTTGTGTCCATCCCCTTTCTATTTCATACCTTTAATCAAACGGCCCCTAAGTATACATCCTCCTCACATGAAATTTGCTGAAATTCTATGAACTAAACTATTTTAAAATCTTAACTTATAAGAACTAATCTCTAACTTACTAGAACTTAGTTCTACATCTTGGAAATAATGTAAACTAATTTTTCCTAATACCTACTTTTAAGGCGAGATAAACGCACCCTAAAAGTGGACATATTACTTTATGTTAATGCAGGCCCGGCCCTTAGCATGTCCAAAGTGGGACATGGAACAGGGCCTCACTTTCAAAGGGGCCTCCAAATTGGAAAAAAATTCTCTAAACACAAAAGACTTTAAGCTGATAGTCAAAATGTCGGCAAATTTTTTGAATTTAGCTCTTCTTGGAATGTATTAAAAGATTTGGAAGAGAAAAACTTAGTTTGATGCATGTTTGTTATTTGGTTTACTTGCATATTTTAGTGGTTTCTTAAAAAAAAAAAGTTATACAGGGACCTATTTTTCAGTATTAGCACAGGGCCTCCATATTGTTCAGGCAGGCGCTGCGTTAATGTTTGTTTACACTCTTTCTATCTTCTATTATTACATGAGTTTACTTTTTCTTTCTACCTATCTCTCTTTTTTATGTTCTTTGTACCTGAAAAATTGATAGGGCTATACTTCCTTCCTATTTCTTTTACTTAGCTACATTTTCCTTTAATGTGTGTCTCAATTTACTTGTGACATTTCTTTATTTCGTAACCATGACCCACCAGAAAATACTAATATTTCCCTTTTATTTTTGTCCCTTCCTATTCATCACTTCCATATGGAGTATTTATCATAGAGTTGATCAAAGTTAGCGCAGCCTAAAAAATGTTCGGGCTGGGGCAGATTTTCGGGGCCTGGTTTGCAGCTCGGCTCGATTTTTTTTTTTGCTTGAGACAGGTTTTTGACAGCCTAAAAATGAATTTTTTAGTTCATATTTTGGCCCGAAAAGCGGGCTTTGGGAACAAAAAGTTGGCCCGGCCCAACAAATGGGCAATTTTTTTGGGACTTTCCTGCCCACCATTTGATCACCTCTAATTTGTCGTGTTGTCCCTATAAAGTTATGTTCCCCACTGCAACTTCTATCATTTTCTAAATACTTCTGTCCACAAAAACGTAGCAAGTAATTAGAGAGGAAGGGACTAACTTACTAACTTCTAAGAAAATTGTTATTGCATTCTCAAAGAGACAAAACCATAGAATTAATCTTAAAAAGTTAATACAACCTAGCATAAAGATTAATTTTTCTCCAGGCCCAGAAAGTTTACCTCCATTGGGACACTTCAATAATCCTTGGGATCCAGTAAACTGCACTAAGAGTTTAAAAAAAAAAGTTAAACCTAAAATTACACCCATTAAATCAATTCTAATCAACACCCAACGTACAAAAATATGTACTGATATTGATAAGGGAAATCTACACAGCATAACATGCATAACATACATATGAGTGCTTATTGACAACAACAACAACAACAACAACAACAACAACAAAAAAAAAGTACAACATAACATACATCATGAGTTACAGAACAAAAAATGGCAAAGAAAGTTTGAAACAAATATAAAGCACAACACTATAATTTCTGTAAATACTTCAATTATGAATTATCTAAACAAAAGAAGGCAAGAGATCATATAGAAAGAAAAACCTAAGAAATGCTTAGAAGTGATGCTTGGAAGTTGGAAGGAGAATACCTAAGAAATGCTTTTATGGAAAGTTAAGTTTTTTTTTCCTACTCTGCTTCTGCAATTTGGAAAGCTGAGAAGTTAAATAGGACGCCAGTCGAGTAAAAAAAGCTGACTTTGCGTATGAGCTTGTCCAAAAAAATTATTTTCCTCCCTTCTAATTAAAGGCAACAAATTCACTTTTTTACTATTTACACTTTTCACCTTGACAAAGATTTATGATTTATACATAATGAAAAACATAGTTGAGTGGGATCTTGTTAGATTCGTCTCATGACGTACTTTCATAAAATGTAATTTTTATTACTCCTCCATCCCAAAATATAGTTTCCATTTCTCTTTTTTCACGGTAATTTATACAAGTAGAATCTAAGAAGGATAGTAAAGATTTTTTGTTTATTTAAATAAATGTTGTATGGGAAAAGATGATTTTGAATTTTTTCCTTGAATAATGCAAAATGGGGTTTTAATTCCCGAAATATGTTGAAAGGGAAATTAATTCCCTGCGTACCGTCCACGTAGGACGGCACGCGAGAAATTTTTTTTTTTCTTTACTTAAGTAAAACCGCTACTTGAAGTAGCGGTTAACCCTTATAAACCGCTACTTCAAGTAGCGGTTAATAAAAATAAACCGCTACCCGAAGTAGCGGTTAATAAAGTTTAACCGCTACTTCAAGTAGCGGTTTAGTGGTACTGGACCAAGTTGGCGTTGGCCGAAGTAAACCGCTACTTCAAGTAGCGGTTCATTAATAGAAACCGCTACTTGAAGTAGCGGTTTACTATAATCCCCAAATCAGACCCTAACTTTCCCAATTTCTCATATTCGACGATTCTTCTCTCAAATTGTTTCTCCCTCTCTCTCTCTTACTAAGTGTCGCCCACAACCCACACTACACCACCGGAGCTACACCACCGGAGCTACACACCACCGTCGAAGACTACCGTTGCTCAGCCGACCATCGTCGCCTACCATCCACGCCAGCCAACAGCGGTGTTCGACTGACACCGTCGCCTACCATCCACGCCACCAACAAGAGGCCATCGTCGCCCCCGGCAAAGCCGAGTCACACCGTCGTCCGGCCTCGCCACCAACAAGACGCCACCGTCGCCCGGCCGCGCCACCAACCGCACGCCACCGTCTATTAGCCCAAGGTGAGTAGTCTTTTTTTTTTTTTGTTTTTTTTTAATTTAATTTGCTTAGCATGCCATATTTGTTATGTATTTTAGCTTTGTAACTCGTTGTTAGATGGAAATTGTTTGGTTTGATTAGTATAATTTAGTATTTTGCATAATTTATCGTTTTGTGATGGTTGATTTTGCATGAATTGGAAGGTGATTTATTGGTTATATTGGTTGGTTAAAAATGGTGTTGAGCATTTTGTGATGGTTGATTTTGCATGAATTGTTGTGTTTAGGTTGCAAATGCTACTAGCATAGGTGAAGAATGGTGTTCATATTGTTTGAATGTGTAGAATAAGAATAACTTTAACATTATGTTTTTTGTATGTAGAATATGGAACAACCTAAATATCCTTTATACCTTTGATTGGAATGGTGAACTATCTCAAAATGACGTTGATATTGTGTATCGAGGTGGAAGGAAAAAGTTTTTGTTCATCAATTCCGGTATGATGTTTCAAGAGATTACGAATAGGGTATATGACGTTGTTGGATGTGATCGTATGTATGTGGAACCGAAATTGTTTATGAGATATCCGATGCCGGGAAATATGTGCCAATTGCACTAGAGGATGACGAGTCACTAAGTGCTATGTGGCTATCGGTGACACAAACGTCGGCCATGGCAATGGAGGTGTACATTGAACAAGTTCCCAAGGAGATAAATCTCCAAAGTAATGTGGGTTATGTACCTACAATGGACTTTAGGGATAGCATGGAGGTACCAAAGATCGGCTCCTAGCATGCAATTTGAATCATTTACTAGCATGTTGTCGGACCCACATTATGTCAATGAGCACATGAATGAGTTCGGTTCTCTGCTTCGTCTCCCCACATACCGTCCACATTCCATCTTGATACTCTACATCGAAATGATGTTGATTTTTTGGGAAATGAGGAGGAGCATGTGGATTCGATAGGGAGGAGGACGATGATGCAAGGGAAACAAATGACAATGCAATAAAGTCCGGTGTTCCTTCACAAGATTGGCTCGAAATTGACGAAGTTGATCAAAGGTTAATAGATGCATGGATGACTTGGAAATGCACTGGTTCATTGACTGTGGGTTCCGAATTTGAGATAGGACAAGAGTTTGCCTCATTGCAAGAATTAAAGAATTTTGTGAAAGCCTGGTCGATCTCTAGAAACCGGATGTTTCGGGTGTTAGAGTCGAGCCCACAAAGTATGTCATTGAATGTGCCCGAAAGGAAGTGTGTCACTGTCCTTGGAGGTTGCGTGCAATCATGACTAAGTCGTACTCATTCAAAATTGTACGATATGGTGGTCCACATGCAAGCAATTGTTTGGGAGACATAACATGTGGAGACCATCCTCTCTGTTGGACATTCCCCTTCATCTATGGTCTCTTCATCATGATGGTGGATGTAGATATGGTGTGCAAACCACGAACATGTCTGAAGTGTTTAATGGCGTCCTAAAAGGGGCAAGATGTCTTCCGATCACTTGCTTTGGTAAGAATGACTTTTTATCGTGTCAATTCATATTTTGCTACAAGGAGAGAACCGGGTAGAAAAAGACTTGAGGAAGGCCATGATTATAGTCCAAAGGCGACTACCATCATTGAAAAAAACATGGAGAAGGCAAGTGCTCATGAGGTGATTGTGTTTGACTATGAACGAGGGCTATTTGAGGTCACTACTGGACGTGGAAACCGTATTGCAGGGAAAGGTGGAAAGAAACACACGGTGAACTTAATGCAGAAGACATGTACATGTGAGAAACTCCTAATATACAAGTTGCCGTGTTCTCATGTCCTTGCGGTCTGTCGATACCGGAGTTTGTCATATAGTGGTTTTGTGGACGCTTCTTTTATGACTACCGAGTATCGATCTACTTATATGTCCTTTTTCAAGCCTGTGCCTGATATGCATAATTGTTCTCCATATTATGGTCCGAGAATTATAGCTGATGAGGGGCTAAAGCGTGGAGCTGGACGTCCAAGGTCCACTCGAATACGAAATGAAATGGATGCAGCTGATAGGCCCGGCAAATATAGATGTAGCATTTGTAAGGCTTCGGGACACAATAAGCAAAGATGTCCTAATAAGAATGATGAAGGAACATCTGGGTAAATCTAATTTTTATTAACTCTCATAAATTTATATTCTTATCATAGTCCAAGAATGTGTTACTTACCTGTTTGTTTGTTTTTTTCCTCAGGTATGATGGCGCAGTCCATCTATCCCGGCCCCACTGATCGCAGCGTTCTCACCCTCCAGGATAAGCATCGGAGTGAGGATGCCTGGAGGGGAGTAGCGGACACGGTATTATCGTGTCGGTTGCATCATCATAGTCTCACTCATGACTGGGAGGTTCACGATAGAGTTCTTCGGTATGTTGAGCGTCTTTGGTTTTCTTGGCATACATCGTTTGGTAGGGGGAGGTTTGGAGCTTGATCGACCACTTCTTACGGCATTAGTGGAGCGATGGAGGCAGGAGACCCATACCTTCCATTTGACTGTTGGGGAGGCGACGATTACTTTAGGAGATGTCGCTGTTCTCCTTGGACTGAGAGTGCACGGACCACCTGTTATTGGTAGCGGCGAGGGTAATTGGGCTGCAGTTGTGCACGAGTTGTTAGGGGTATGGCCCACCACCCCGGAGAACGAGCCCAAAGTTCTCCAGGGTTCGTCTTTGAGGTTGACATGGCTTCGGCTTCATTTTTTCTTGTTGCCGAACGATGCTGATGAGGTGACAAGACAAATGATTCGCACGGGCTTATATTCTTGTTTTGATGGGGTCCATTCTTTTTGCTGACAAGAGTGGAGATACAAGTACAGGTGCTTTATCTTCCACTTTTGCGCATCTCGACGTAGCAGGGACATATAGCTGGGGTAGTGCCACCCTTGCATACTTATATCGACAGCTATGTCGGGCATCTCAGAGGCGTGCCAGGGAGTTAGGTGGTCCTGTGTTGTTGTTACAGCTTTGGGCATGGGAGCACGTACACATCGGCAGACCTCAGATTTCGAGGTTGCGGGACCCACCTCCACAGTTTGACGATGCCGTTCCTATTTTAGGCTCCCAGCATGTTCCGGGGTTGACCCCTTAGTCTTGTCGGGTAATATGCGGTGTCTCACATTTGTTGACATTATTTAGTTTCATTTTTCGAAGGATATTAATGTGTATCTCTTTTCGGTTGGCTTCGGGTACACCTTAGTAGGTCCCACTTAGCAAGTGGGCTATCTTACTACGAGGGATGCACTTGACCATCGACGGACGAGCAGTACATAGAGTCTCACATGCCTAACTTATATACATTGGTAGACATCTCTCACGTGTCAAATATTTGCAACATTCTTTATTTGTAGATGACTTGGCAGCCATATACTGATGCGAGACTAGAGTTGTTGCCTGCTATATGTCGAGCTGATCGACATGTATGGCGCACATTGGCTCCACTTATTTGTTTCGACATTGTGGAGTTTCATTGTCCCGATCGAGTTATGCGCCGGTTTGGCTTCGGAGCAGAGGATTCCAAAGACCTTGTGATACAAGCACACCCTTCATGGCATAGATCGGAGGTCGAAGAACAAGAATTATCCGCTCGAGACATCGCCCTTACATAGCGCAGTGGGATGAGCGCGAGAGACGTGTTGTTCAGGGCACTCCGTTTACTGGTCGTACTCATGCCATTGAGGAGTATATGGTGTGGTATCGTCGCATCACGAGGTTACGCATGACAGATCCATTGAGGCGACCTCCTTCTACACATTATCAGCCTGCGTCTGCAGATGTAGTACTGGTAAGTGCCATGATTTGTAGTTATACTTTTATTTATTTATCCGACTATATAATATGTATTTTTCTTTCTATGCAGACACATACTTTATCTGATGTTGCTCATAGGTGCAGCACTGTACTAGAGGCTGCTGAGTCATTGCCTCCAGATATGGGGCGCCAGTTGTTTGCACAGACATTGCAGACCATGAGGGGACTGTGTATTGATGCAGTTAGCCGAGCTGGACATGACCACATCTTACAGGGCGTGCCTACCTCTGCTGTACATACTTCGACTTCTACACCTTCTATGTCTGCTGCCCATACATCTACCACAGCACCTTTGCTTTCGCCTCCAGTCTGTCAGAGGACCTACCGACGCCGTTCTGCCACCACTCCATCTTCTCTTCATGCCATTGCAGAGTCTAGTGAGACCACACCTAGTTCATCTAGACCTTCACAAAAGAAGAAGAGGGGGTCTTAGCACTTTCATTTGTTGTTTGTATAGTTCGTTAACACTATGTTAAATATTAAACTTTGTTTGTGATTGACATATTTTCTTAATCTTACTTATTGGATAAATGTGAATGTGGATGAACTTGGTGTTTGGTGATTGATGTGTGCATAGACTTTGTATGGACTTGGATGGAATTTGGTGTTGAAATTGCAGGTTGGAAAGCTTTTTTTTTTTTTTATGTTTCTGGCATTTGGGCCAGTTATGGGGAAGCAACGATGAGAGGTGTTTTTTTTTCTCATAAACCGCTATCTCAAGTAGCGGTTTACATACTATAGAGTGTGAGTGTGGAAGGTGTTGACCACATAAACCGCTACTTCAAGTAGCGGTTTACATGCATAAACCGCTACTTCAAGTAGCGGTTAACATGCATAAACCGCTACTTGAAGTAGCGGTTTAATTTAAATAAACCGCTACTTGAAGTAGCGGTTTACCTGGGATAAAAAAAAAAAAAAAAAAAAACATTTTCTCGCGTCCCGTCCTACGTGGACGGTACGCAGGGAATTAATTTCCCTTTCAACATATTTCGGGAATTAAAACCCCATTTTGCATTATTCAAGCAAAAAATTCAGATGATTTTAGGAGAGAAAATGGAGAATAGTTGGTAAAAGAGCATTAATTGTAACACTTGGGTTGAATAAACAAAAGCAAAAAACAAAATTCAAGTAGCAAATAAATGATGGGACACGGTTTTTCTAGACAAATTACGGAAAAATGTGGAACTAAATATGGAAATGGGAACTATATTTTGGGACACCCAAAATAGAAATGGGAACTATATTTTGGGACGGAGGGAATAATATGTAATTATAGATATTTGTGGTTAAAATAATATATCGGGATACGTGAAAGTGGATGTGTTGCATTTAATTCGAAACGGATGAAGTATTTATTTATTTATAAGAAAAAGGATTATGACCTGTTCTCTTCGGCATAAAATAACTGAACTAAATTGAACTGAACTTAACTTAACTTAATTGAACTGAACTGAACTGAACTGAACTGAATTATTAAATTATAACTAATTAATAGTAATGATTGTCATTTAGGAACTGAACTGAATTGAACTGAACTGAACTGAATTGAATTGAACTGAACAGAAATGAACTGAAAATAAATTGGGGAGAACAGGCCCTTATATCTAAATCTCAATCCGCACGATATTTTTAATATAGTATTCGCGGGCCAAACACTTTTTTTTTTACAAGAAAAAAATTATCATTCATTGAAAAGCCGTCCGACATCTACATTGATTGATAAATGAGATACTGAAGTAGATATGAAAACAACAAGTAATACATCATCCAAAGAAGATAACTGAATTGTGAGTTCTATTGACTATCAATCTAGAAATAATAGCAAACAATAATAGAACAACAAAAACCACGAATCTGCACTAGGAATCGATGAATGTTCAAGAAAGATTACAAAAGCGCTCAAGAACTCTCTCTATAGCTTTTTCTCTTTCTAATTTGTGAAGAATGATGAATAATTTATTAATGACGAATTAGGGCAACTATTTATACTCCTCCTTCGAGAAAACGCGTTTTAGAATCAAAACCGCACAAAACGCACCCCCGCCCGATCGGGTCGGGCGACCCACGCCTGATCGGGCACTTAAAGCCTTCCCATTATTCGTCTCGGACCCGACCGGGCGAGACATGCCCGCGTCGAAATTCGGTGTCTCGCCCGATCTGGCGAAGTGGCCCGATGCCATCGGGCGATGCACAAATAGACGCTGTTGACAAATTTGTTGCGATCCCGATGGGGCTCCCTCGCCCGACCCGATCGGGCGAAGCCACAGGCTACGTAAAACAGTCATAACTTTCTCGTTACTCAGCGGAATTGGGCATATGACCTATCGTTGGAAAGCTCTTGAAACAAGCTATCACCTCCAATTTGAATCACCTCAAAACCATTTATAAATTGAGAGATATGTGCATTCAAAGTCAGCTTATGCCCCATATGACGTTTTCCCTTTACGCAACCTCATCTCCACACCCATACACCTCCATGAGCTCCATATGATGCCATATACCCAACAATCTCCCACTTGGAGATAGGTGTAAGTGAAGAAAACTTCATACCTTTACCATCCTCTCATTCATCTCAAATCCTACACACAACTCCCACTGCAAAAGCAATCTATAGTCGTGTCCAAACCATGGCATACCTCAAGCATCCCATGACAACACATCTCCTCTATACCAAGGAAACTGACATTGAAGTTTGCACCAACTCCAATACAAAAGACATCAAAGTCTACACCGACTTTGATTCTTAATAACTAACCTCCAAAACATTGCACCATCACTCCATGAACCTACACACCCTCCTACCTCGGAGGTCGGATCACCTTAGAGACAAGCACAACCAAATGAAGATCCCTTCCTCTACAACTAAGGAAGATAACCACTTCCTCTCCAACCAAAGAAGCACATTGAAATCTCAACCAATTTCAATAAAGAAAATTACCACCTAAGCCAAAGAAGCTTCTCATTGTTCAAAAAAAAAAAACAAACTCACATTGCTCCCACTTGAACAATACACCCTTTGTTCCACTTAGGATTTCCGGCACAACATGCTTGTGTGCCGCCCTTCACCTTGTGCGCTTACCGGTCAATTTGCCATCGGGATACCGCTTCACTGCGGTTCTCATCCCTTGGCTCACTATCGATAGATTCCCGACTAAACGACACCTTACATGAAGTTTCCACCCCAATTCCGGGCCCCTTTCTTGTGCTCCCTATGGTGTAAAGTGTTCCATTACGTGTCCCTCGAGCTATGACCATAGCTCCCTTGACAATCTTGCAAGAACCACCATCAAACACAACCTTGTAACCCGATGTAGCAAGTTGGGCTACCGATATCAAGCGTTTCTTCAACCTTGGGATAAACTTGACATTCTTCAACTCCAAAGAGCCACCATGAGTGAGTTTCACACTCACATCACCTTTCCTCATGACTTCCACTGCCTTGCGATCCTCAAGATAGACCTTTTCAAGTTTTCCGGATTTGAAATTCCGAAACAACTCCTTGCATGGTGAGGAATGATGAGTAGAACCCGAATCCAAGACCCATGATCCCGAGCACCCAACCGACTCTTCCGGATCATCCATGCTTACCCTCAAAGCATCGGAATCGTACCCCGAAATCAAGTTAGTTGATGCATCTTCTTCATCATCACTTTCTTGAACCTTCTTCTTCCCTTTCCCATTCACTCTCTTAGGATAATCTCTCTTTAAATGTCCTTCATTACCACACCCCAAACAAGTAACACTAGCCCTGCCTTTTGACTTACTCCGGTCCCCCCTTGACTCTGATTTTCCCTGAAAATTCCTCCCTTTTCCCCTCCCTCTACCCTCAGCACTGTATGCTCCAGATGAATCTCCACTCTCCTTCCTTCGAATGCTCTCACTCAAAATCAGATCACGGACAACATCATAAACCAATTTCTCTTTACCAGAGGAATTACTAACAGTAGTTACAACAGTTTCCCATGCAGTAGGTAAGGAGGACAACAAAATAAGGGCTTTCACTTCATCCTCAAAGACAATATTAACCGAAGATAACTGACTTATTATTGAATTAAACTCATTAATATGTTCAGCAGCAGAACTACCATTATTCATCTCTAAATCAAATAAACGGCGCATCAGATATACCTTATTCATTGCCGAGGGCTTCTCATACATATCTGACAGTGCTTTAATTAATTCCGTCGTTGTTTTGATATCCTTGACATTGAACGCCACAGTCCGAGCCAATGTCAAGCACACCACTGCTAGTGCCTGCCGATCGAGTACCTACCACTTAGCCTCTTCAATGTCATCTGGCTTTGCAGACAGAGGTTGATACAGATTCTTTTGATATAAGATGTCTTCTATTTGCATCTTCCAATATCCAAAATCTGTTCCATCAAACTTCTCAATCCTAATCTTTGCATCCTCCATTGTTAATTATTCTAGATCTAGACAATAAACCAACCTGGCCTTGATACCACTGTGAGTTCTATTGACTATCAATCTAGAAATAATAGCAAACAATAATAGAACAACAAATAACAAAGCAAGAAAGAACACACAAGAACTTTTACGTGGAAACCCAAGAACTGGGAGAAAAACCACGAATCTGCACTAGGAATCGATGAATGCTCAAGAAAGATTACAAAAGCGCTCAAGAACTCTCTCTATAGCTTTTTCCCTCTCTAATTTGTGAAGAATGATGAATAATTTATTAATAACGAATTAGGGCAACTATTTATACTCCTCCTTCGAGACAACGCGTTTTAGAATCAAAACCGCACAAAACGCACCCCCGCTCAATCGGGTCGGGCGACCCACGCCCGATCGGGCACTTAAAGCCTTCCCATTATTCGTCATGGGCCCGATCGTGCGAGACATGCCCGCGTCGAAATTCGGTGTCTCGCCCGATCGGGCGATGCACAAATAGACGCTGCTGACAAATTTGTTGCGGGCCCGATCGGGCTCCCTCGCCCGACCCGATCGGGCGAAGCCACAGGCTACGTAAAACAGTCATAACTTTCTCGTTTCTCAGCGGAATTGGGCATATGACCTATCGTTGGAAAGCTCTTGAAACAAGCTATCACCTACAATTTGAATCACCTCAAAACCATTTATAAATTGAGAGATATGTGCATTCAAAGTCATCTTATGCCCCATATGACGTTTTCCCTTTACGCAACCTCATCTCCACACCCATACACCTCCATGAGCTCCATATGATGCCATATACCCAACATGAATATCTATTCGAGCCCATTTGAATCGATGTCTACGCATCTTTAACTGAATCTTCACTGAACGTGCTGTCACTTTTTGAATATCAATACCCTTGCTGCAGATCAGATCTTTCATCTTCCAAATCACATCTTCCCATGAAACAACCATAAAGTAGAGCAAAAACAAAAGAAATAACAAACTTTTACCAGATGAGAAGACAAAACCTTTATTGAAAAGGAAGATTGCCGCCTCAGGGCCACCACAATCAAACAATTTGCCTCACCTGCTCTAATCAGAATAAATGGGAGGGAAAAAACCACAACCCACAATCTAACCAGAGCAAAAAAATAGGGCGAAGAAACTATAGGGATGGGGAAATAGATCGGGCGAAAACACAAAGAAACAAACAAAAGAAAACACGCGGAGGGAGGGGAGACACGCCTTACACCAGCCGTGAAGCTAGGCGGCGGCCTCCCCAAAGGGGTTTCTGAGATAGGGTTTGGGTTTTTTTTTCTCTGCGGGCCATACACTTGGGTATAGGGGAAAAAGGTAAAGGGAGTCCCTACTGTCATATACCTTGTGACATTAATATTACAATGTGAATCTCCAACGAACTACATCAAGCGAGCTTGGTGCTTGTCCTAAATTTTTATCGCAATGCTTTAAATTAATACTTCCTCTAGTTCTAAATAGATATTCATATTGTTTGCACAATTGCCAATGTATACCTTTGACTATTAATATCTCTAATTATTTATGACTAAAAAATAATTTATATATTGAAAATATACTTCGAGATAAATTCAATAGTATCATGTAATGGAGCATTTTTTAAAAACAGATGGAGTAATATATTGTATGGGCAGTCTATGTGATTTTGGGAAACATTAAAAATATATTTGAGATTTCAGAAAAAACTAGGGAGATTTTAGAAATCTTCACTCTTTTTTTCTTCCTAAAATCACAAATATATCACTGTAATCACACTAAAACTATTAACTTATTATTGTGTAATATCTAGAATAAATTTATTTATGTATACATACATAATACATTATTTCCACATATAAATTTACGATTGTTCATGAGTTTTTCCAGCCGAACTTGTAATAACTCAAATCGGCTCGTTAAGGTCTCGAGTCGAACTCAAACTCTAGCTAAGCCACAACGAGCCGAGCTTTGACTAAACTTTGACCGAGCTCGAACTGTTCACGAACAGGTCAGCTTCGTTATAAATTTATCACCCCTGCAGCCCTGTATGATACATACACTAAATTTGATAGTCTAAGCAAGAGATAATATTGTTTTTCATCATATATTTTTTTTGATAATTTTGGTTTCGTTATATTATTGCCCAAAGGCCCAAGTCAAAAACGGAGTTTAGTACATATCAAAGGCTCACAGCCCAACTCAAAACATCAAACTCTAACCAAACCCCAACTGAGAGGGATGAACTTAGGGAAGGCCTATCTGGGCAATTTTTGACCGAAACTGGAAACAAAACTCAACAGCAGGGTTAGAGCCACGCCATGAATTCAGCATCACGAACCAAACCTTGCTTTGCTAGTGTGTCGGCAACCACATTTGAGCTTCTTCCTTTATGAATAATTGAGACATTCATCTATTTTCTTCTCGCATTACGAATTAAGTTCAGCTGAAAATTCAAATTCCAAGGGCCTCCTTGATCTTCATTACACCATCTCACAGCGTTGGAGGAATCCGATTCAATAATCAAACACATCGATTTCATGCTCTCATAAGCCATATTTATTTGAATTGCTCTGAATATAGCCAAAACTTCGGGTGAGTTGGTCTCAATTGGCGGCACCGGACTTGAAAAAACGCACATAAAATGCCCGAGGTTGTTACGTAGAACCCCTCCGATTGCAGACATTGGTTGTAAAGAATTCACTGACGTATCTACATTCCATTTATGGCCTGTTTGGATTATGGTATTTCATTTGAAATTCTGTAATTGGGCTAAATCACTTGTTTGGATTATCTAAGAATTTGGAATTGCATTTGGCCCAAATCCAAGGCTCATAAGAAATAAGTTAAAGTTGGAGAATTTGAAATCCAACCAAAACAAATGTCATTTCAAATCCAAAATCTCCTTGCTCTCAGTCACTCTCCCCCTTCTTCTCTCTCTCCTACCATTCCTCTGCAAATCAACACAGTAATCGGCCCCTTTGTATAAGCTCGAAGTAAGCATCGGACGAGAGGAGAGAGAAAAAAAAAGCTTAGTGCACAACAATGGCGGAATTTTTCTACATAAGTTTTTTTATTATACTGATGATGAAAATTTTGAGAAGATGATGAAATTTTGAGAAGATGATGAAATATTGGGTTGATTTCCTTGCTTTTGTTTTTCTCTCTCCTCTGTTTGAAGGTGTGTGATTTTTTATTCGTCTCTTCTCTCGAGGAGAGAGAGTGAGGTTGAGGAAGGAAATGGGAAGTGAGAAGGGATCAAGGGAACTAGCATTTGAAATTCCTAATTTTTCCCAAACAGATCATTTGGAATTGAATGTGGGGATTTGCAATTCTAGAATTGAAATGCTAGAATTGAAATGAAATCCTTGTTCCCAAACACAACCTTAATGGAATCGAATGGAGGGAGTAACCATGACTTATCCTGGTTGGGAGACAGCAGGACAGAAGAAGCACGGGGCATTGACCACGAGAGAGAGAGGATTGCGAAGAATTTCATCACAAGAATATGGGAAGGAAGACCCCACCCTTTTATCCACCAAATGAGCCTTATTAAGATGAGCTCTTGAAGTTGCTTGGAGGAGCAAGCGACATTTCTGAAAATACGGGAATTCCGGCTTTCCATAACGACCATATGATGATGGAGAACATAGCTGCCCACACTTTTTTGAGAAAAGGGGACGAGCCATACACCCTCCATTACTCAAGAGCTTCACTAAGAAGACGAGGAAATGTCCATTGCAATCCCCAAATTTCAAGCCACCAACACCATATGTTCCACGAAAAAGGCTAGAAATGATAAATTGATAATATTGTAATAGTGTACTGATAATTCTTTGAATTAAAAGCATTTAATAGGTCCCATGCAACTACTTGCATAATTGTGTCATTTCACTATTAGTGATAACATTGAAAAACATAGATTTTTTTTAGTTCATTAAAGTTTCTTGATATCTCTTGTAAATAAATTGTATTATAAACATATTTCATACATATTAATTAGAAAACCGAGTGTTACTCAAGTAGTATTAGCTAGTATAAAAAATACAAAAAAGAATAGCCATCCATACTGACTTGACCATAAAGAGAGAATAGAACCAATCAGTAAGATGACATTGTGGTTTAAAATATAGAAGATATATCTTCTATATAAAAACCACAATGCTCATCATTTAACCAGCCTCATCTTATCAGCATATAGTAACTTACTGCATTAGTAGGGATTTGGGTATCTAACAAAAACGACATGCCAAATTTACCAAGCCTCTGATTCAGTCATTCAAATGACATACACATCATGAAATCATCAAAAGTTACTAACCTAAGACAGGGTTAAGAACAGTTCCAACAAAGAAAGTCACTCCTGATGTCTCTTCTCGGATCATAAACATGAAAGGATGATCAGCTACAAAGCTAAACGCATTCGGGGGTGGTCCTCCTCCTCCACCTACCAGACATAGTAACACAGACGCGGCTAAAGTCCCTTCCTCCTTAACTTCGATAACCGACTTCTGGCAGAATTCAGACACAGCTAGCAGCTCAGAATGAAGCTTTGTCCACTATATTATTTAGCTCGCCAACACTTTCAAACATTCGGTCCAAACCCAGTTGCTTCAACGTGATTGAAGCTGAAAATGTATGGGAGAATTTGAACTTAGGGATCCAAAACTCTGTTAAAACTGCATTCTCTAGCTCGAACCTCTGATCTAAGAAGCTTGAATCTTAATTGAATTTCTGCATTAAACTTGTTAGGAATCGGGGTGTTGTAGTTTGATTAATGCAGAACAAAATCAATGAAATAATAAGGATGAGAAAAGCAATAAAGAAGATAAACAAAAGAACACAAGGATGTACGTGGTTCGGTCAAAATAGACCTACGTCCACAGGTGGGGGATTCGAGCTTCTTCACTATGATGGAGAAAAACAGAGATAATAATTACAAGGAGTCCTAAATTCTAGAGGCTAAAAGTGTTTCATAAGTTGTGTATAAAATAATGAGCACTAAGCTATTTATAACATAAGGAACCCCGTACAAAAAACCCTAGAAAATAATCCATATAAAACCATAAAAAGAATCAAATTCGAAAAATCGCAAAACCGCGTCAAAACCCAGCCGCCCGATCGGACGGTCATTAAAATTAAACTGGCCGGCGTTTAGCGCCCGATCGGGCGACATCCACCCGGTCGTAATTCGCTAGGGCGCCCGATCGGGCGGGATCCGTTCGACCCGGTTAATTGGGCGGAATTCCAGCTCGTTAACGCTTCGTAGAACAGCCATAACTGTCTCGTTTCTCATCGGAATTGGGCATATGACCTGTCGTTGGAAATCTCTTTAAACAAGCTTTCACCTCCAATTTGAATCACATGAAAATCATTTATAGATTGAAAGATATGTGCATTCAAAGTTAGCCTTATGCCATTCACAAGATTTCAAGTCACAAATAACAAAACTTACAAGACCGTCTTGAGCATTTGGGAGAAAGATATACATAGCAAACTTCCTAGCATTGCCATGGTCTTGACCTCCATCTTTATATGGTAGTCTCACAAGTCTGAAGTCATCAAACGCTACTCCTCTGAAACTACGATGCAGATGACTAAGGGTCATAAAGGGAGCTTTAACAGTTTCTCCTGTAAGCAGGTGGAATTTCTTGTTTTTGCAGCATGTAAACAGGTGCTGCCAAGCTGCTTTGAAAAAGACTGCATTTCCAAGAATGAGCATTGTGTCTCGTTGGAGAGCATCTGGTGATAGAACTCCATCTATTTGCCCTTGTGTTTCCTTACTAGCCCACGAATTCACTTCTCGGCATACTTCTTCCTACATATTCATATTTGTAATCAAAGTGGAATTAACATTCAAACAGATGAGATTGAGACATGATCAATCAAAAAATATATAAGCAAAACAATGCATAAAGAAGCCGTCTCATGTCCACAATGGACCTAGACCCCAGAAAGCTGAACCTTGAAGTTCTCTTCCTGGAAAACATACAATTCATAAATCATAATATGATAACCTATAATAGCAAAACATGAAGGTATATAATGGAAAAAAAAAACAATAAATGGCAGAATATTGCACATCATACTCCCGCGTGTAGGATCTAGACACTTTAGTATAACCACTTCTTACGGCAAAATTGGTTGATTTTGTAAATTTTTTATTGCACTACAAACTTTTATGTTTAGCATAGCTCAAGAAGGTTAGCTATCGAAGAAAGTTGTATGATATAGGTGTTCGGCACACCTAAATGTTCAAGTAGTAGAATACATAAAGAATTTTGCAGAATCTAACCCTGAAACAAGTTTAAGTAGCTTTCTCAAAACACTACACAAAAAGTTTAAGGTCACACTTCATCACTACTTTGCCGAACATTACTATTTGGACTTAATAGTGCTTTGAATTCTGCTAAACATGCCCCTTTAGTCTATACACATGTTATCATTTACATACTAAACTATTAAGTGGAATAGCAAATTCTATTACCTTCTGCAGAAAATTAAGAGCCTTAGTGTAGAGAAGTAAATGATCTCTTGAGTAGTATTACGTTAGGTTTAGCTTTATATACAACCTACAATTTACAATAATGGGTTGTACTAGTAAACATACTAATTACACAAGATAAGCCCAAGACAATAAATACTAAAGCACAAAAGCATATATATAGTAAGAATAATAGTAAGAATAATCCCAATACTCCCCCTCAAGTTGGAGTATGAAGATCACAAATACCCAATTTGCGTAGAAAAAAATTAAACTGGCTTTTTCCGAGAGCTTTAGTAAAGATATCCGCCAAATGCCTAGTCGTAGGCACATGTGAGGGATTGATAGTACCATCCTGAATAGCATCTCGCAAAAAATGACAATCCACCTCAATATGCTTCGTACGTTCATGAAACACTGAATTTTGAGCAAGATATAACGCTGATTGACTATCACAATACAAAGGCATAGCCCGAGGATGTTGTATACCAAGACTAACTAATAAACCCTTCAACCACTTTAGTTCACATGTAGTGGCTGCCATAGAGCGATAATCGGCTTCGGCCGAAGAACGGGACACATTCACCTGCTTTTTGGTCTTCCAGGAAACAGGGAAACGACCCAAAAACACCAACCAACCAGATAGAGATCGTCTAGTAAGGAGACAACTATCCCAATCCGAGTCACACCAACCAGAAAGAGTGAAATCGCAATCAGAACGAAGAAGAATACCCTGACCGGACATCCCTTCAAGTAACGCACCACTCGTAAAGCAGCATCCCAGTGATCACGATGGGGTTCATGCAAAAACTGAGACAAGGTATGCACTGAATAGGCTAAATCAGGTCGTGTGAACGACAAATAGATAAGCCTATCTACTAACCTCCGATATTGTTCCACGTCCTGCAACAAAGGGCTCGTTGAACGTCCTAACTGATGATTTTGTTCCATTGGAAAACTTGCAGGTTTGGAGCCAAGTAACCCTGTCTCTAAAATAATATCAAGAGTATATTTTCGTTGAAAAAGGTAAATACCCTCTTGATTACGAGCTACCTCAACTCCCAAAAAATATTTTAATACTCCAAGATCCTTCATATGAAAACAGGTGCTCAAATATTTCTTAAAAGCACAAAGAGCAGCGGAATCATTCCCAGAAATCATTAGATCATCAACATACACAAGGACATTAATTTGTACTGTACCCTGATGTAGAGTAAATAAAGAATAGTCTGAGTAGGACTGCTGAAAAGCATACTTTTTAAAAGAATTGGACAACTTTAAAAACCAACAACATGGTGCTTGTTTTAGACCATAAAGTGATTTTCGCAGTCGACATACCTGATCAGGTTTAGCACCATTGAATCCCAGAGGTAATTTCATGTATACTTCTTCAACAAAGTCTCCATGCAGAAAAGCATTGTGAACATCTATTTGATGTAACTCCCAATTTTTTGCTGCAGCAACGACTAGAAAGGCACGCACAGTAGTCATCTTCGCCACCAGAGCAAAGGTATCTGTATAATCCAACCCGCAACCTGATGATTACCAAACACCACCAATCGGGCTTTAAGACGCTCTACACTTCCATCAGAATTGTACTTCACTTTGTAGACCCATCATCTACCAAGTGCACGTTTCCCAAGAGGAAGAGGCTCCATACTCCAAGAACCATTAGCCTCTAAGGCCTGGATTTCTTTTTGCATTGCTTCACGCCAACCTGGGTCCTTCATGGCGTCTTTGAAGGATTGAGGTTCGGTACCTGCTGTTATAGATGAAGAAATTTTCTGTGGCCCATAGAAAATCTATCACAATTCACAAAATGTGCTATAGGAAATGACATACCTGAGGAATGATCCAGAGTAGATGGAATTTGGGTGGGAGACGGACTCAATTTTCGCAATGTATGAGTAACACAGTTACGCAATTTTGATGATGGAAATTTCTTACACTTGCCTCTGCCCTTTTCTTCAGCATCAACCACTTGGGTACTACATTCAACAACACTACCTTGCACCACTTCCTCACTAACACCATTAATTTCAGCACCTGACCCCATTACTTCACCAACACTACCTTGCGCCACTTCCTCACTAACACCATTAATTTCATGAAATGCACTACTGTCATTGGCATTTTGACCAACATCAGTAGTAACATTTTCATTATTGGGCACAATACCATTATCAACATCATGAGCACCAATTCCACAATCACCAATATATTCATATAAAAAATCATAATCAAGACTCCCAAAAGAGGGTGCGACCACATTTGTTGTATTAGTGTGGGCTTCATTAGTCACAAAAGCATATGGATACTCATTTTTATAAAATTTAACATCTCGAGAAACAAAATAATCACCCGTATCCAAGTCATATAATTTCCACCCTTTTTTACCATGAGGATATCCTACAAAGATACACCGGCTACTCCGACTTTCAAATTTATCCCGCTTAGCCTTTTGGTTATGGGCATAACACAAGCATCCAAAAACACACAATCCATGGAAAGAGGGTGGGGTACCATATAAGACTTCATAGGGAGTTTTATTATCAAGCAAAGGAGTCGGAGTACGATTAAGCAAATGACTAGCAGTCAAGGCACATTCACCCCAAAATTGGATAGGTAAATTACCCTCAAACCTCAAGGCTCGAGCTACATTTAAAATATGACGGTGTTTCCTCTCAGCCTTGCCATTTTGCTGGGGTGTTCCAACACAAGAAGTTTGGAAAATAATACCATTTTATGCAAAATAATCCTTCATACAATTGAATTCAGTGCCATTATCACTACGAACAATCTGTACTGTAGCACTAAATTGTCTCTCAATCATAGCAAAAAAATAATTAAACATTTGAAACACTTCAGTCTTGTCAATCAAAAAGGTCACCCACACAGCTCTAGAAAAATCATCCACAAGAGTTAAAAAATATTTTGCCCCACAAGAAGACGGCACATGATAGGGTCCCCAAAGATCACAATGTATTATTTGAAAACGATAATCTTCTTTACTGTCTGTAACACTCCGTCCAATCATAGGCAATGCGTAAACAAAACAGAAAGATTTATCAAGTAGTAGACGATAGCGGAAATATCGTCAAGACGGACAGTGTCACTCTAAAGTTCAAATAAAATCTAAAAACAGCAACAAAATAAATCCCAAAGAACATTAATCCAAAAGTATCTATAACGAGATAATATGATCCCAAAATCCACAAATAAAGCAAAGAACCGAAATAAGTAATCCTCCTAATCAAGCTCGTCGGTATCTCTCATACCCCATGACATAAAACCATACTGCAACATATTAACCTGCAAAATATATCAACAAACATCCACAATCAGTGGGGAGTAACTAATAGCTTCCCCAGCTCAATTAGGATCCACGTAGGAGTTATCAAGCAATAATAAATAAGTCCCAATCAACATAAAATAACAAACTGAACCAAATAACAGCCAAACAACAACTAACAGTTTAACATGGTTAAATAAAGTAAATCATGATTAATAAATTTAATATAAGCATACAAGATCCATAGCACAAGCCTCCAAAATAATTAATCAAAATAATATAATAGGTTTTGAGAAAGAGCAAAACGCCAGTGGATCGCAACCCACTTCCTAAGGTTTGTCAGATCGAAATCTCCAGACAGCCTATGGGCTTACGTTCCCTACTGTCTGTATCTAAGAATGGCCAAACTCCCGATACAGGATAGTACCCAGCTCAGTACTTCCCAACCTCTCGGACGACAACAATTAACCCAGGTAAGACCCCTAAATCGCAACCTAGGTGGTTGGCATGTTCTTCACCGGGGACTACGTCTATCACACCGGATATCTTAATCTCAATAAAAATAGTACTACAAATAAATACTATAGTTTATTCATCCATTTATTCATCAAATATAAATAATAAGGAAGCCCTTCAAGCCTTACACCTAAAATCAGCAGAAACTAGGATCGCAATCCAGAAGTCTCAATTCAACAATATTTATTCTTCCCAAAGTAATAGTAATAATAATACTAATAAAATCATTGCATCAAACTAAAAAGAATAAACCTTCATTAAAACATAAATTATACACCAACACAATATAGTCAAACACTCCAACTACTACACTTTCGTTGTCTGAGTTTGGGTACAAGATTAATTACAACGTTAGTTATAATACCCCTGGTACATAACTCTTGGCGGAACGGTACTAAAGACAGTATTATTCTCCCTCGAGTACTGAAACGTCGACAACTTAGATATTGATTAATAAAAGTACAACATTATTATACTCTCAATTTAATATAAACAAACCAAACCATCGAAAAATATCTAAAACATTCATATCTAATTATATGTGAGTATATAAATCAACTAATGTAAGCATATATTAATGAAAAGAAAGAGAAAAGGAAAAAAAAAAAAAAAATCACCATCTGCTACCTATACTCATATAATACTAAGGTACATAACAATGAGAAAGAAAGAAAAACAAAGAAAATGAAATCACCATAACACATTAACACCTGCTACCTATACACACACAACTACACATATAAAGATATAATACTAAAACATTACTTGACTATTCACGCAACAGAACTTACACAATGCTTCACATATACACACATTACTCACTAAAACTTACAACATTACTCACGAAGATACTCCAACTACGCACACTACCATGCTTCACGCAACGACGCAACCAGCATCCACTCAGTCTGCCCGGCAGACGTTTAATACAGAACATCAATCCTCCTCAACGTATCATACAAAACGTCACTCATGCATGCTCACATATTTCCAGAAACCTTTTCATACATAACTTCTCTACCATCACATATATATGCATATAATCGCAACTACGCGATTTACTATCAAACACCAAGAATTACACCAAACCCATATCATGAAATCAAGCCATTAAGCACGGCCTCTAGTAAGAATAACAACATAACATGAATCAGTTTTTTTTTTTTTCCACAAAATTTTCACCTCACAAGCATTCATGTATGTCAAGCACAACATCGATAAAATGAAGCTTCACCCACCCTCAAAACTTAGCATAAAATACCCAGCTTAGATATTAAAACCAAATAATTCCTAAACGAATTCTAATCATACTAGGTTCGCCGTTAGTTACCTGGGCCAAATGGAGGAGTGAAGCTAAGTCGTGTAGTTCCCGTCACCGTGCGCCGGTTCGTCCTCCACGTGATCCCCTCCTAGCAACCCCAACAAGCTTAGTAATTCCAAGATAAGAGTGAAGATATACTATGTGTTATAAGTGAGAAAAGAGTGAATAAAAAAAATGGTGATTCTTGGTGAGCAACAATGGTGGAAGAAGATGAAGGAAATGGTCACTTTTTTTCTGATTTAAGGAGGCCGAAAACATTGCGGGGAATGAACACCATATTCACGTCAATTTAGTGCCCCTAATAAGAGAATTAAAAAAAAAAAAAAAGAAACCAAGCATAAATGATGGCATTTGATGTGGGTATTAAGAATGATTATGAGGGGGGTTACAAGGGGTTATAAACCCTTCAAAATTCTGAAAATAACATTCCTCATATTACTTCATAAAATTCCACCAGCATTAATCGTGTAACATTTCGGACCTCTATCGCTACTTAAACGGTCCAAACGCACGACAAGTCGATAAAATATAAAGCGTAACCTCAACGCGTATATTTAACTACCATAAAAATAAATAATAATTCATATAAATATAATAATAACATACACTAAATAAATATAGTTTTAAACAAGTTGACAAACTATAACTTATACGATATAATTATTTTTAGAATAAAACACTAGACTTTTAGTGAATAAAGGTCAACTAAGGGACAAATAAGCGCGAAAAAAAAAATTAGGAGGGAAAACCATGGTGTTACACTGTCACTAATTGGAAATTTATCTCTAGTATGTTTAGCTTGGTGGCACACACCACAAGCTTTATTTAAAACACTACTGGAACTACTAATAAAAGGGAGAGACCGAACTACTTTGTTAGAGGGATGCCCCAACCTCTTGTGCCACAACTCCAGATTATTTGCACCATCAACACTTAGAGCATGAATCTTCGGAATATCACGAAAATAATAGAGTCCGTCTCGCCGTTCACCTACTCCAATCAGGGTCCTCAAGTGTCGGTCCTGTATACACAAAAATCTTTGGTGAATTCGACAACACAATTTAAATCATCTGTAAGATGGGTCACATAAATTAAATTACAATTTAGCTTGGGTACATATAAAATATTTTTAGTACTAAGCTTGGCGCCAAGTTCACGCTACCATACTTCGAAGACGATGTCTTCTTACCATCTGGTAGACCAACAGGACATTCTACCATATCTGTGACATGACTCAACAAACTCAAATTTCCAGTTACATGATTTGAAGCTCCCGTGTCAATAATCCACGGGTTGTAAGATGACTCACCACTTAGACGATTTTCGGTAGTGTTCACAGATGCATTACCAAACATGTCTATTAATTTTTGTCATTGTTCTGTTGTTAAACCTGGTAAAGCTGCCTCACTAATGGAACCAAAAGAAGTTGTTGCAACCTCTCCACCGCCCAACATGTATCCAGCCATCGTAGCGCGAACTTCGGTACTTCTACCTCGACCAACAACACCTGATTGTGACTGTCACACTGCTGTCCCGCCACTAGTCCCATGACCACCAGCACTTCTTCCCCTACCACGTGGTCTATGTTCCCACCCTTCAGGGTACCCGTGCTTTGAAAAACAATTAGCTTCATCATGCCATTGGCGACCACAATAAGAACAAACCAAACTTGACTTATCTCGCGGATCCATGCGACTCCCACCTCTAATGGAGGACTGAGACTTCACGGCCAATGTCATTACATCATCACGCTCAGCCTTGAAACTAGCAGATGCACGATAACGTTCTTGTTGAAGCATGGTTTGGTATGCACGATTAAGAGTGGGCAGTGGGTCTTGTGAAAGTAAGTTAGTACGTACATTACCATATAACTCCTCATTGATTCCATATAAGAAATCATGGAATCGATCTTCATCTACTCGTGCTTGGAATGCTTCGCCGAGATTGCAAGTACACTTACCACACTTACACTGTGGCAAAGGATTGTATGTGGCAAGTTCATCCCACAAGGGTTGTAACATACCAAAATAATCGGCCACAGACACCGTCCTTGGTTGCTTGCACTCTGCCAAAGCCATCTTGATTTGTTGTTTTCTCGGGCCATTGCCAACATTAAACCGGCACCGCAACACATCCCACAAGGGCTTCGCCTCGTCTTTTTCATCGAGACATCAATCGTATTTAATATCCATTGAACAATCATGGCTTGAACGCACCTCCAAGCAACGAGCTTCTTCGAGTCGGTCGGCTTCTCGATTGAACCATCAATAAACTCATACTTACACTGCGCCATGAGAGAAAGTCGAACCGATCGTGACCACTCTTCATAATTATCGCCACGAAAAACAATAGTTGTGATGATATTACCTGGACCTTCACTAGAACTGAGGTGATAAGGGTTTGTCGGATCAATTTTACCACCACCCTTTGCCGGAGTATCATCACCAGCCATGGGGTGAAACTAAGAATTGTGCCTTAGCCGTCTGGCCTGATACCATGTAGAGAAGTAAATGATCTCTTGAGTAGTATTACGTTAGGTTTAGCTTTATATACAACCTACAATTTACAATAATGGGCTGTACTAGTAAACATACTAATTACACAAGATAAACCCAAGACAATAAATACTAAAGCACAAAAGCATATATATAGTAAGAATAATAGTAAGAATAATCCCAATACTTAGCTTGAGCCTTATACATGTTTTCGACAAGCGCTTGAAAGGAAGGCCGGAGAGTAAAACGTCGATCAACCCATGCTCCATTCACAATTGAAACCACTGGCCCATCAGGTTGTATTCCATTAGTTCCTGGAGAAACAATGTCCATAACTTCACTCGCCTTCTTATTGATGGCTTTGAGAGTTTTGGAGCCAAGAAACTTAAAAATTCGATTCCTTGTTTCACCAGTTGACCCAACAGCCAGTATGCTCTACATAATTTCAATGCTTATTGGAGAACATAGAAAGTTCTGATTGCAGTTAACATTATCATATTGGAGTATGATCGTTGTGAAAACACTAATATATTCATTTGGAAACATTACAAACATACATTTCTAAGTGATATAGTATGCGCATAGTAGGCACAAGAAAATATTTTACCTTCATTATAGTAAACCCTTCAAACCTTATTAGAATATGAAGTAGTAAACTGCAATAAAAGGGGAGATAAACAAGTTAAACCTAAGAGAGAAAGTGATGCCCCCCCCCCCTCCCCCCCCTCCAAAAGTCTCCCAAACTCCACGAAAATTAAAGCCACCGACCCCCCCTCCCCATATCGCTACCCCAAACCTCCCCCTTGGCTAACTCGTGTTAAGTGCAGGTACCCAGCTGTCGCCCAACAGTTCAGAAAGTGTTGAAAGGCTCGTGATTCGTCCGCAGGTCTCCCTCTCCTTCAAAGATGCATTGATGCCATCTTCTTCTTTTAAAGGGTCCACTCCAGCTAGTGTATCCCCTCCTCCATCTTTCCGTAAAGAGTCAGAGTTTTCCTTCCCATCTCCGGCGAAGCTTACAGTGAGTTATGCTCTCCTTGGGCTAATGCAATCATATCAAAACCATGTGGAAACTCTTTCTCATCCGAATATTACATGAAAATGCTTCCAAAAGTTTGGAATTTATCCTCGAGTTACACTACCATTCCAACAGGGAAGGGGTTCTATGTTTCAAAGCTACCATCTTCAGTAGAGGTGGAGAGGGTCCTAGCTAAAGGACCCTGGTTTCTCAATGGGACGTTTTTGTCTATTCAAAGATGGGTAGCAGGGTTCAAAACCTCCGAGGCTAACATCACCTCCCTACCAGTATGGATTGAGCTGCCAGAGCTTCCAGTCGAGTTCCATGTAGAAAAGATGTTGCATGTTATCGGGAATTGCCTTGGTTATTTTATTAGAGCTGACCTGAATGCCATTAAAGAGAATAAACTCCGTTTTGCTCGTCTATTAATAATGTGTGACGTTTCAATTAAAGCAAAAGAATTTATTTGGCTTGGAAGCTACAAAGAACAGTTAGTATTCAAGGAGTGGCCGCAGTTATGCAAAGAATGTCTTATGATAAATCGACATTTTCATTCCTATTCTCTTAGACCACCCCTAACTTTGAAAGGAATCCAAGCTTTTTGAGCACAAGCTTCATGAATTTTTCTAGAGAGGTATTCTAAGCAGAGAATAAATAGGTAAGGAGAGAGGAGATCTCCCTGCCGAATGCCTCTAGAGGGAAGAAAGTAGGGAGTTCTCGAGCCATGGATTTGAATAGAAATAGACACGGACGAAACACAACTCATAATAAGCTTAATAGAATTATTAGAAAAGTTGAAATAGCGGAGACAATGCTCAACAAAGGACCATTCTAACCTATCGTAGGCTTTTTCTAGATCTAACTTTAGAGCAAATAGACCTTTCCTACCTTTCTTTTTTCTCATGGAGTGAATGATTTCAGACGCAAGGATATAGTTAACCTCTGAACCCCTTCATGGGATAAAACTGTTTTGGTTAGGTGAAATGATGTCCTGGAGGAGGGGTCTAATTCTATTGACCAAGATTTTAGTAATCATTTTATAGCTAGAATTGACAAGGCTAATAGGTCTGAATTGGGTGACACGGGTGAGATTATCAATTTTTGGAATTAGGGTAATAATGGTAGCATTGATATTACTGGGAACTACTAGATTCTCAAATACTTTCTTAACATGAACCAGACAATCCACATTAACATTCTCCCAAAAATGATGAAAGAAAAGGGCGTGATAACCATCCTCACCCGGGGCTTTATTACTACCTATAGCAAAGATAGCGTCCTTTAATTCCTCCATAGAGGGGGTATAACTACAATCAATAGATTCTTGAGATATAATTTGGGGAGGGGTGTTAACAATTTCCGAGGAGAAAAGAGATTTATAATACACTAGTGGAAAAACAAGGAAGGGATGCGGTCAAAATGACCCTAAGGGCTGCGTTTTGGCCGCCAGCCCTTTCCATAGCACCTCTTCAATAGATAAGAAGGGTCTGCGGTTTTAGCCGCAGACCCTTCTAACGAGGGCTGCTTTAGGCCAAAAACGCAGCCCTTATAAGGTTGAAGGGTCGCGTTTTCGCTTAAACCGCAGCCTTTCTCTTTGTGAAGGGCCGCGGTTTTAAGCCTAAACCGCAGCCTCTATTTAAGTGAAGGGCCGGTTTAGGCTTAAAACCGCACCCTTCACATTCAAATTTTTTAAAAAAAAAAAATAAATTGCACCCTCCACCCCCGCCCACCCCAAAGACACCCCACCCCCCCCCCCAAGACACCCCACCCCCGCCCACCCCAAAGACTCCCCCACCCCCCGCCCCCCAGACACACCACCCCCGCCCACCCCAAAGACCCCCACCCCCAAAGCACCCCCACCCCACCCACCCCCGCCCACCCCCGCCACCCCTCCCTCCCCCACCCCCCCCCCACCCCCCGCACTCCCACCCCTGCCCCCACACCCGCCCACCCCCCGCACTCCCCGCCCGCCCCCAGCCCTACCTACCTCCCACCCGAGCCCACCCCCTTCACTCCTCCCGCACCCCCACCCCGGGCCACCCTCTCGCCACCTCCTCCACCCATTGCTGCCAGCCACCCCAAAGACCCAACCAGCCCCATAGCCCACCCCAGCAGCCCCACCATGGCGCCCCCACCCCACCCCCCACCCAAAACCTCCCTTCAACACAAAAAAAAAACGATCAAATTGCAATAATAATATATGACAAGTTTTTGAACATAATATAATAATTAACTTTAAATATGTATATATTTAATAATGTGAAAAATGTACATAGAATTAATACAAACTAGTAGATGTATCATAAGCAATCATCGCAAATGTGGGACGCCAACTTATCCCGAACTTCATGTAATTCGTCTGTGGTGAAGGCCCTCAAACGTGGTGTGTTATTCATATAAACCTTGCAAAACAACCAAGGAATAAACACATAATATAAGAATTCAATCATTTACGTACCGTAGTTAGTAGTTCTAAAAATGACATATACCTTCCCGAAATTCAATCAAAAACAAATGCAAGCCTAAAACTCTACACACTAGTTATATTATACCTTATATTATCATATTGAAAAAGAAAATGGAGTTAAATGAAGCGATAAGTACGAATTAGACTCGAAAAGGCAAAAATAGGCCTAAAATGCCATTTTCGTTCCCAAAATTCAACCTACAACAATTGCAAACCTAAAAATCTACACAATAGTTACATTATGCCTCATATTATCATGTTAAAAATGAATTTGGGGTTAAATGACTCGATAAATACGATTTGGAAGCGTAAAAGGCAAAAATAGGCCTAAAAATGACATTTTCGTTCCCAAATATATGCATGTGCTACTTTGGTTTCTAAACCAATTAATACCTATTACCAATCGATCTAATCTAAACCAACATATACTAATAAGTTACATACCTTTTGAAGATCATCGGCGTTAGTGCACTGGTTGACGATATCGAACATGTACCTCAGCACGAAATAGCCACATGCAAGTCCATGTTCTTGTTGCGGACACTAAATGTTCACCAAAGGATGCATCCAATGACATTCATGTTAATTAGATGTGTAGTATGTGGCTAAAAGTGTTTCTATATAAGGACAAATAAATTAGTCATGTTACCTCGACTGATATCCAAACAGGAGCTTTTCGTGCTCGAACTCCTGTTGCACTAATATGATTCATCACACTACATCAAAAACATTATTTTAAGATTAGATGTACTAACTGTTTATATATTTAAAGATGATGAATAATGTGTAATATTAATAAGTGCGCATATATTGAGTTTCGATTAGGCTACCTATTTAACAATGATTTGATTAGTAAGGTCCGTGGTGGTTGTCGACGCAAAGAATCAAAGTGGTAGACTTCGTTACGTGACAAACATATCGCAAGCAGTGTCCAATGAGCCCTACAACAAGAAAATATAGTTATTATTAATCGTAGAACAATTAATAGGTCAATTTAAGTATCGAATAATAAAAGTAAAGCGAGTTTAACAAGCATACTTTTCAATATAAGGAACAAGAATGATCTGATGATATCCAAAACGAGATGATGCTTTGAAACTCATGTCGAGATACTCTTTCACTTCGGCTTTGTTTTGTAAGCAATTGTCATCTCGTATTATGTTTGGACATAACCAACCAAACATTGCACTAGATGTTGCAAGCAATTCATTGTATAATAACCTGAGAAATTATATTTATTATATTAAAAGTAAACCAACAATTACTTATTATGGATTTGAAAACTACTTAAGGCATATATATGTATATGTATATTTAATTTATATACTTATGTATTACCTCATGAATGTTTGTATCATGGAAACATTCAACTCTACCCCACATAAGAATTCTTTAATATCAACCTTTGAAATGAATGTCGATGAGTCCTCAAGGTAGTGGAATTGTTGCTCCCCCAAAGCAACCTCAATTGCGCTTTCATCGGGTAAATCGCTAGCGCACTCATGTAACCAAAAGCATGGCGTAGTAAGGCTCCGCACCACCTCTCGGATCGATAATAAGTGGATTTTTTTGTCTTAGAAACATTTCCCGTCACCACATTTCGTTCACCTTCATCACGTAAACTTGCTTTCTTATAAGGTGAACATGCCTTCTTTCCCTTCCCCGGCATGTGAGTCGGCCTTCCCCCAAACCTAGTATTTAGTTAAAAGTAAAGATATTACTGACTATCATAGGAACTATAAAAGAAAACACGCATATATATATATATATGAATGTTAATCATTGTACCTCATCTGAAAACCGCGCCAATGCACGCGGCCACTGAACATAATCGCCAATGGCATCATTTAGTAATCGTAGACCAACTTCGGCTTCGACAAACGGAAGAGGTAATTCTTCGAAACCCGACACAATTTCATTGAGGGTGACCACATAGTGATTATGATCCACTAACTGGTTATGCAATCGTACTCGGTTACTAGGGGGTTGTGCATGGCCATGAGCTACGAGGATGAAACTATCATAACCATCTCCTCGAGCTAATAGTTCACATGGTGTCTCTTCCTGTAAAAAAACTCTATTTATAGTTAGTCTATGAAACAACATATATATAGTAAGAATTTCATGCATTTAAGAACGTAACAATAGTTGTTTAACAAAGCAAAGGGATTAAGTGATTACCTTCAACTCGGGTCCTACAGGTGGATCAGGCTGGCTAGGTGTAGTATCACTACCCTTCTTGAATGCAGCAAAAGTCGGTAAACCCATTTGCTCCAAAATGGCGTTGAAGTTATGGGTCATCTCCTCCCTTAGCTCCTCCCGAATTGCAGCTTTCATAGCCTCCACATCTACCGACGCTACCGAATTCACACTACTTACACTTGATTTTGTCGCTGTAGTGTATTGATCACCATATACCTTTCTCAAACCGAGGCGGACACCTCCTACGCCCCTCACGCGTCCACTGTGGTCCGGTCCTAAAGTTTCGTGCAATGCATCAATGTGTCCTTTAGGAGTGAACTCACCAGTTGCCTCTTTTTCCTTCAAGCCAATCTACATAAGTATAAGAGATAAATGCTTGTGAGCGCAAAAGTTATATTATATATACCTTATATAACCATATAATCTATACTTACAATGGCGTTGGGTATCTGTTGTGTTCCGGGGTCAGGCAAGACTTTTTTTCCCTTTGCATCAACCACATGCATCGAACACCACCAATCGAGGACTCTATCTGGTTGCCGAGGCTGTGCAACTGTCGTCATTGAGCCACTCCCCGTTGCCATTGTCGACCCTATTGTGGGGTAATGGCTGAACATCCACTTCTCTCTCGCCTCATTGTACGAATGAGCACCCAAATGATGATAACACTTCCTAGCTTTTGCACTCGAGCTACTTTTCTAACGACTTGCCTAAAACACACAATTATAGACAAAGGTTAGCTACGTACGGTGCTATACAATAATACTGGATCTAAGTTTATTAAATCTTAATAAAATATTCTTACAATAGCTTGTGGGGTTGTTTTCTTGGCAACAAATGCTTCCCACTCTTCAGGTTTGATAGTTTTCCATATATGAAATGGTAATTTGGATGGTGCAGATGATGTTTCCGGTGAAGCCTCAGGATCGGCTTGTGTTTCTCCGCCGTAGATGTTCTTCTTCTTTGTACCTACTACTTTCCTCCGCTTAGTGATCCACCCAAACACTAACTTAGCCTTGAAATCTCTGAATCTATGGGCAACCGCGGATAGAAATACATTCTTCTTGGCTTCATCATCTTCGATATTGAATTGATTCTACAAAAAACGCAGTTCACAAATTAGTTTTCGCAAATGTTGTAATTTATATGCTATAAGTAATATTACACATATATTTAACTAAATAATTAAGAAACTAAACGTTATTGTACTTGAAGCTTACCATGGTATCTTCCCATAGATACCGCTTCAATCCCTCGGGCACCTCTTTCCATGAGTGCAAAATGGAGAGTTTATGCATGCAAATGCCAACTTGCATGCCATACTTTTGACGCCACTTTCCACAATGTTGACCCATGTTATCGTACTCCAAAGTCATATTTGTGTGTTTCCCTAGTGACTTTGTAGGTCCCCTTCCTTTTCTCTTTTTCATCGCCAATGACTTCCTAGGCATTTGTGCATTTATCTCTTCACGGCGAAATCGAGACAATTTACCCCGTTCCTTTCTCGCATCGAAAGACTCATCCTCGGTAGTGTGTTCAGCACCACTCGTGGTGTTATCCGTATGCACATCCGCCATCTCCCTGAAATTGTACAAATAATGCATTAATATAACAAAAAATTAAAATTAACATTGCCACTATGGGGGGTGGGGTGTGGGGAGGGGGTTCGTGTGGCAAGGGGCAAAGGCGGAGGGGAGGGAGGGGAGGGAGCAAAGGTGCGGGGAGGGGCTGTGCGAGGGGGAGGGGAGGGGACCGTGCGGGGGGGGGGAGGGAAGGGTCAGGCAATGGGGGGAGGGGAGGGAAAGCAGGGGGGGATGAGAGGGGGTTGTGCAAATGGGGAGGGAGGGTGGCAAAGGGGGAGGGGTGCATGGGGGGGGGGAGGGCAGGGGGGGGAGGGGAGGGGGCTATGCGGTGGGGGGGAGGGAGGGGAGGGGCCGTGTAGAAGGGGGAGAGGGGTTGTGTAGGGGGAGGGAGGGGGAGGGGCAGGCAGGGGGGGAGGGCAAAGCAGGGGGAGGAGAGGGGGTCAGTGCGGTGGGGGGGAGTGTGCGCGAGGGGAGGGAGGGGGATGTGCGGTGGGGGGGGCTGTGCGGGGGAGGGGAGGGGCAGGGGGGAGGGGAGGGGCTGTGTGCAGGTGGGGGAGGGGAGGGTAGGGGGGGGCAAGAGGGGGAGGGTTGTGCGGGGGGGGGAGGGGAGGGGGTCAGCGGGGGGGAGGGAGGGGGCAGTGCGGTGGGGGAGGGGGAGGGGTTGTGCGGTGGGGAGGGGAGGGCGAGCGGGGGGGAGGGGAGGGGGTTGTACGGTGGAGGGGGAGGGGGTGTGCAGTGGGGGGAGGGGAGGGGCGTGCGGTGGGGGGGGGGAGGATTTGGAAGCGAAAAGGCTAAAATAGGCCTAAAATGCCCTTTTCGTTCCCAAAATTTAACCTACAACAATTGCAAACCTAAAAATCTACACAATAGTTACATTATACCTCATATAATCATGTTCAAAAGAATTTGGGGTTAAATGACTCGGTAAGTACGATTCGGAAGCGAAAAGGCTAAAGTAGGCCTAAAATGCCCTTTTCGTTCCCAAAATTCAACCTACAACAATTGCAAACCTAAAAATCTACACAATAGTTACATTATACCTCATATAATCATGTTCTAATTTGGGGTTAAATGACTCGATAAGTACGAATTGGACGCGAAAAGACAAAATTTGGCCTAAAATGACCTTTTCGTTCCCGAAATGCAACCAAGAACAAATGCAAGCCTAAAAATCTACACAATAGTTACATTATATCTCATATAATCATGTTCAAAAAGAATTTGGGGTTAAATGACTCGATAAGTACGATTTGAAAGCGAAACGGCTAAAATAGGCCTAAAATGCCCTTTTCGTTCCCAAAATTCAACCTACAACAACTGCAAACCTAAAAATCTACACAATAGTTACATTATACATCATATAATCGTGTTCAAAAAGAATTTGGGGTTAAATGACTCGATAAGTACGAATTGGACCCGAAAAGGCAAAATTTGGCCTAAAATGACCTTTTCGTTCCCAAAATGCAACCAAGAACAAATGCAAGCCCAAAAATCTACACAATAGTTACATTATATCTCATATAATCATGTTCACAAAGAATTTGGGGTTAAATGACTCGATAAGTACGATTCGGAAGCGAAAAGGCTAAAATAGGCCTAAAATGCCCTTTTCGTTCCCAAAATTCAACCTACAACAATTGCAAACCTAAAAATCTACACAATAGTTACATTATACCTCATATAATCATGTTCAAAAAGAATTTGGGGTTAAATGACTCGATAAATACGAATTGGACGCGAAAAGGCAAAATTTGGCCTAAAATGACCTTTTCGTTCCCGAAATGCAACCAAGAACAAATGCAAGCCTAAAACTCTACACAATAGTTACATTATACCTCATATAATCATGTTCACAAAGAATTTGGGGTTAAATGACTCGATAAGTACGATTCGGAAGCGAAAAGGCTAAATTAGGCCTAAAATGACCCGAGAATCAGGTCACATGGCAATGGAATGCCCATCAGCTGGTAGCGGCGGAGGTAGTGAGAAGTGTTACAAATGTGGAGAGCATTCCATTGCCATGTGACCTCACTCTCCACATTTGTAACACGGGCCCCACCACCACCGCCACTACTGCCCCCACTACACTCCCTCATTACCATGTAGGCGTAAAATGACCTTTAATTTTCGTTTCCGAAGCCTAAAAATCTACATAGTTACATTATAAAACAAAAAAGAAAATGAAAGATAGTAGTGATACCAAACATGTGCTACAACTTACAACAATGCCTCACCCACCCCTATCCACCCTCCCCCACCCTTCCCCACCCCCCGTCAAGCATCCCCCGCCCTCCCCACCCCATGCCCAGCCTCCCCCCCCTCCCCTACCCCCTTTCCAAGCATCCCCTTCCCTCCCCCACCCCATGCCCAACCTCCCCACCATCCCCCACCCCCTTTCCAGCATCCCCCGCCCTCCCCCACCCCATGCCCAGCCTCCTCGCCCTCCCCCACCCCCTTTCCAAAGATCCCTCGCGCTCCCCACCCCATGCCCAGCCTCCCCCGGTCATCCCCCATCCCCGCCTCCAAGACCCCCAACCCCTACCCACCTCTCCACAAGCCCTCCCCCACCCCCCTACAATCACATTTTACAACACAAAATAGAAGAGAAATTAAATAAAACAAAGAGGAGAGAGAGAGGAGAGGGGAATTACCGACAATGCAAGAGTGGTGGTGGTGGTGGCGTCAAGGCGCGCCGAGAGAAGAGAAGAAGAAGGAGCTTAGGCAACGCTGAGAGAAGAGAAGAAGAAGTGTGCACCGGCGATGGGACGACGCTCCGGCGATGTGTCGGTGCTCCGGTGATGGCAGTGCGAGTTAGTGTGAGGGAGAGGAGTAAGTGTGCGAGTGAGTGTGAGGGAGAGGGGAGAGGGGTGAGTTGAGTGTGCGAGGGAAATTTGCGAGTGAGTGCTACTGTGTGTTGCGCGCAAAACTCACAGGTTGAAATGGGATAGGAAGGGCTGCGCTTATCCTAGAAAACGCAGCCCTTCGTGTATGAAGGGCTGCGGTTAGCCTTAAAACCGCAGCCCTTCATACTCCCATGAAGGGCTGCGGTTTCAAGTCTAACCGTAGACCCTTCACAAAAAGGATGCGGTTTCCTTGAAACCGCAGCCCTTCATACAAGAAGGGCTGCGTTTTTAATAAAAACGCAGCCCTTCTTCTTATGACCCTTCCTTTTTTCCCCTATAGTTAAGAAAAAGCTCCTGAATATCGTCAATATTAGAATGACTTATGCCAACCTCATCTTTTAATATTGTGATGCGATTTATTTTCCTTTTAATAACCGTAGAGAGGTGAAAAAAGTGGGTGTTACGATCACCTAGCATCAGCCAGTCAGTTCTAGACCTTAATTGCCAGTAAGACTCCTCTTGATCTAGGAAATTATTTAACTGAACTTGGAGGTCCTGTTCAAGATAAAAAAGAAAGGGGTTAAAAGGATCGTTTTCAAGGGCCAATTGTGCACCTTTGAGCCGTGCCTGGTCCCGCCTTTTATTTTTCAAAATATTGCCATTCTCAGCAGCCCAGTTAGTTAACACCCCCGCTAAACTAGATGACTTTAAGTCTAGACCATTATTTAACTCAGCCCAACTATTACAGACCATAGGATCAAACGAAGGGTACATTAGCCAACTAGATTCGAATTTTAAAAACTTTTGAGAATGGGCTGGAATAGCAGGAGTGAAATTTAACAAAATGGGGTTGTGGTCGGAAGACATGCGAGTGAGTGTTTGGGCTACAACAAGAGGGTACAGCATGATCCATTTAGGACAAGCCCAGCAGCAGTCTAGGCGCTCAAAAATGGGACTACTCTTTCTCTTGTTGAACCAAGTGAATTTATTCCCCACAAAACCCAAATCCCTTAGATTACACTTTTCCATAGTATCCCTGTAAGCCATCATTTTGTGAATCTTTGGAGCATTTTCACCTATTTTTTCATGAGGGTGAGTGACTTCATTGAAGTCATCTACAACTAACCAAGGTAAGTCGATACTCGCAGCTCTTGTAACAAGGTTCTCCCACATCTCTAATCTTCCTCTAAACTTGGTATTGGCATAAATAATGGAAATAAAAAAGGAGGCAACATTGTTTACTTGGATAACACCGTGAAAGGCGCGAGGTTCCCGATCAATGGTAGTAAAGGAGTGGAGTCCTTTATTCCAAAGGATCAGGATTCCCCCCGAGTACCCAGTAGGCTCGACAGTAGTGTATGAGTTGAAAGGCAGAGACTTGACCACATCTTCCATATTAGTGTTTGCAACCTTCGTTTCAGTTATAACAATGAACATCGGGTCATGGTCCCGAATTAGTTGACGGATGTTGCGCCTAAAGCCTTGCCGCGCAACACCTCTAGCATTCCATAGGAGGACCGACATCCCCGGGATGATGGGGGGGGGAGGAAGCTCATAATCTCCGTCATTATTTCGGGAGGAGTCGAGTGTGATGGAGCCTCCATGCGCCCCGCCATTGAACTGAATAAAGTCTCACTGTTTATTTTCAGTTTTAGACCCGACATACAATCTCCCGTCTTCTTGTAATAACCCCATGCACGTTTTAGGGTGATTTGAGTGTATGATTTTGTCAACCGAATCCATTTGACATTGTCGGTTGCGCTTCCCGCTTGCACCGTAAGCCAATTCTTTGTAATTGACAGGGCTTTTCGTTCTTGTGGAAGAATGGGTTCGGGATCCGCCAGAAATTGGAGCTCCCATGGGATGACAGTGAATTCGAACTCTCGAGCCATTTGCTTTGTCCACCAGGTTATTATTATTCCCATTAATTCCGATATTTTCTTGACGTCTGAGAAGCACGGAATGTGGGCTGGAACCATTCTCCGCGGCTCCTCGGGAAACACCATCTGCATTGTTAGGAACATCTGAGGTGTTTTTTCCGGTTGTAGTATTATCTCTCTTAAATCCCAAGGGCTGACCCGACTCCAATTGCCCAACACATCCATCCGATAATAGCTTGTTCTGTTTACCCAACTCTCCGGGAAGGTCATATGGGGCTAGTCCTTACAGTGACCGAAGTTGCAGGAGATAGAACGACATGAACTGGTTGAGGAAATTTGGTTGGAGGCATCAGGAACCCTCGATTGTAGGTCGGGTCTGACAGATAAGGAGCAAGAGCATGATCCCTTTCTTCCGAGGGAAAAGGTGAAGCCATTATTCTGTGGGTAATTTCTTTGTGTAACCAAGGAAGAAAAAGTAGAGAGTGAAGTCTCTGGGAACGAAGGAGGTGTTTTAAGGGATATGAGAAGATTTTTTGGGAGGATTTAGGGGGAAAAGTTAACGTTAAAAGAAGAAGAAGTATGGGGAAAGATGACAGAGAGTCCCATCGGATGGGAGATAAGCTTCGGCGTTTGCAGAGCTACTTTTGCAGCACCTAACACTTGCTTTTCCAAGGGGAAATTGGACTCAAGGTCAGATAAAACAAGGAAGGCATTAGAAGTTTCCTCCTGGGGTTTCCTCTTTTGCTGCCACTTTTGCTTTTGGGCCTCGGGCCTAAGGAAGCTAAAGGGAGAAGAGATGGTTTCAACTTTCAATACAATCTCCATTTTATCCAACCCTCCCCCGGATTGTATGAATTTGTTTAATTCAGAAAGAGACAAGTGTTTACTAGCGCTGAATGCTACTAGTCATGAGAATGTTTCTTCTCATGTTAACTATGTAACAGATAATTATTCTTAATTTATTTGCTCCTTTCTACCAAAAAAAAAAACAAGTTAAACCTAAAACTAATCAGAAGTATTAGTACGAGAAAAGATGATATCAAAAGTTAATTAAGGATGGGCAACAAAACAAGCTACACAAATAAATCATCATACAAAGAAAACTCTAGTCTGATCAGCAGTATGGACGCTTGGTTGTTGTTGGATGTTGATATGATCTAAGAAATGCTTTTATAATACCCAACATAGAAATTAAAAGGACTTTGTCAAGGAAAAAAAGATAAACATAATCTGATAGAAATGCGAAAGAATTGATATTGAGCCTCTTTCAATTTGAGTCAACTTGTTTAGTATCAATATATATATATATATATATATAAAGGAGGAACATTTCGGGAGCATAGAGAGCTCCTCAAGATTTCGTGCTCATAGAGCGCGCCACGTAGGATTGTCACGTCATTAATTCATATTTTTATTTTTTTACAAAAATAGAGTTCTACATAGATTTAAATACATATATGGAATTTTAGATAAGCGAAAATTAGAGTTTGGCTTTGACTCAACAACCTAAATTATCATATGAGCTAAATTGTGTACAACTTTTGCTACGTAATTTGGAATATTATGATTTTTATACCATTGGAGAGCCCTCGAAATATGCTTCGAAATAAGATCCATTTACAATATAGTTCTATAACTTATGAAATAGAGAGTTCCATGTAGGATTGTCATGTCATGCATTTTTTATTTTTATCATTTAAGAAAAATAGAGTTCAACATAGATTTAAATACATATAATGAGTTTTAGATAAGGGAAAAATTAGAGTTTGGTCTTGAATGAACAACCTAAATTATTATATTATGTAAATTGTATATAACTTTTGCTACGTAATTCGAAATAATATAATTTTTGTACCATTTGACAGTGCCTGAAATATGCTTCGAAATAATATTTATTGACAATATAGTTCTACAACTTATGAAGCAGAGAGCGCCACGTAGGATTGTCATGTCATTAATTTTTGTTTTAAATATTTTAAAAAAATAGAGTTCTGCATACAGTTAAATACATAGAAGAAGTTTTGGATACGGAGAAATTAGTGTTTCGTTTTTGAACAAATAACCTAAATTATTATATTATGTATTAAATATAACTTTTTCTACCTAATTCGAAAAATTACAACTTTTTCACCGTTGGAGAGTGTTTGTAATATGCTTTAAAATAAGATCCATTACAATATAGTTTTACAACTCATGAAAATATATTTAATTAGATGAATTATAAGGCATTATTTAATCTTTCTTTTAGATAAATATAATAATAGTTATAAGTTTATTAAACTATATATATGTGATTATAGCATTTGGTCACAGGTCCGATTCATTGGATCAAACATATTATTTTTCAAAACCTCATCCTTACACAACGAACCAAAACAATTTTGTATTGCAACAAAATTTATTAAGTAAACTTTGTTGTTACAACAAAAACTAAAATTTATATATCGATAAAAATTACATATATATTAGAGTTTGGGATGATGAAAAAATTAGAGTTTGATTTTAAAAAAGTTATAAAGATCTCCAACTAAGCATGTCATGTCATTCTTTTTATTTTTTTTAAATAAAATAGGATTCAACATAGATATAAATACATATAAGGTGTGTTGGATAAGTGAAGATTATAGTCTGATTTTAAATAAACAACTTAAATTATTGTACTATGTCAATTGAAAACAACTTTTGCTACATAATACGCAATATTATAATTTTTATAACCATCGGATAGTGCTGGAAATATGCTTTGAAATAAGTTTCATATACAATATAGTTTTACAACTTACAAAAATATACTTCATCCGTTTCTTTTTAAGTGACACACTTCTCCCTTTTATGTGAGAGCTTTTTGTAAGAAGTGTGTCACTTAAAAAGAAACGGAGGAAGTATTTATTTAGATGAACAATAACATATTATTTATTCTTTATTTTAAGTACATATAAAAATAACTATAAAAGCAACATATTATATGTGACAATAGCAATTATGTCTCTCAAAATCTAACTATTAAAAACGAGTTATAAAAAAATAATATATATAGTTTTGAACATAGCATACCATGATGGAATTACATGAAAAATCAAATAAAAGTTTGTCAACGACATTGCAGAGGTACTCCTATTATATGTGCAATCAAAGCAGCACCAGTTTTCCACTCTGCAGATGAAAATTTAAATAAAAAGAAAGAAAAACTTGGAAAAGAAAAAAATACTATTGTAAAATTAGACTGGAACTTTCAAAACTCATCCACCATCCCATCCTTCAAATGTTACAGTTTACGTGTCCAACCAGAAGTTGATGTTCTTATTCGTAGATTACATTTTTCCCACTTTCTGGGCACTGTTAACATCTTCAATCTTCTCTGTTTCCTCACCTGCAAGGTGCAATGACCCACTGAATCAAACTACTTAGCAACTACTCCCTCTGGTTTTATTAGTTTATCAACTTTGCTTTTGATTGTCTCTTATTAGTTTACATACATTTTAATGGTCTCACTAATTGTTTATTATTATTTTTACCTTCTCACTCTACCTTTCTTAGGCCTTTGGCCCATAACATTTCAATATATGCCAATAAATTTATACTTTCTCTTTCTTCTATGACCCACATATATATTTCGTTAGACATGCGTGTTGTTTATCTAATACGTTAAACCATCGTATGCATGAAATCAAGTTAAATCCCATCCCTTCATAGGAGTAGCTTACGTTTATACCAAATAAGTTAATAAGGTCACATGGTAGAATAATTGGTGAACATGGGCGACTATTTTGAAACTATAGATATTTTTTGTATCACAATGGTCGGTACTCGGTAAAATAACTTCTAGCAGATGCTGTATAATTACATAACTTGTGAGTGTAATAATTTGGGATGTTCACGGGTCCAGGATCGGACAGGAACCGACTGGACCGGTGGATCGGAATCTTAAATTTTTTTGGACCTGGACCAGAATTTCTGGACCTGAATTTTTTCGGTCCGGTTTTGGACCTATTGGACCGGAATCTATATCAAACAAACTTTTTATTTGATTTAAACATATTTATAAATTAGATACAATTAAAATTTAATAATCTTTATAACAATATTCATAAAGGTAATAAATACTAGGTTATTGATTTTGTAACTTTCCACCTTTTAAACTTAATTTTCCGGGTTTGGACCGGACTGGAAACCCGAAATCGGGATTTTCTCTGGACCAAGGACCGGACCGAAATTTTCTGTTCGGTCCAGATTCCGGTCCGGTCTAGATTTCGGTCCGACCCTGGTCTTTGAGCAACCCTAAGTGTAGTGCCTGTGTTGCTTTAGCAGATCCTATTATGGTCAAGAGTATATTTCATTATTTCCATCACTTATTCCCTTCTTTCTTTCCTAGCCAAAATATTATTCCCATCACTAGAATGTGAAAGGTGATAACTTCACTAAATTGCACCAGTAGACGACGTATTTGAGAAAGACAGAATCGGCAGAGAATAAGAATTTATGCTTTCTAAATTTAGTCAAGATTGAAGCTAAAGAGCACCATATATAAAGAGCTCATTCATCATACATCCGGGTGTCTTAATTATTTGCTTATTTGGAACTCTCTTCTTTAATATATTTTGCTCATATGGATAATTTCAAAAGAGCAATGAGCAAAAAAATAGCCTTGGTTTACTATGGTCACGGTACACCCATATGTATAATAAGTTTTTTGCCATATATATAAGGCTTTCTAAATTTAAGTTTAAAACTACCAAAAGACGAGGCGGACGTCGAGGAGATACGAAAAGAAGATGTGATTTGGAGCCTTGTCCATGATTGGGTTTATTAATATTTATGTTGACTTCCCTAGGTGGTAGAGGTGGCAGAATGGGCCCGTACCCGATACCAGACCCAAATATTCAACCATAAACCCGTTTTCACCTGAAAATAACAATACGAAATAGAACTGAAACCCAAAATAACCCGACCATTAAGAACATAGGCCCGAATATAACATGTACCCAAAACAACTCGAATAAAACCTATCCGACATGAAGTGACCCGAAAATTATGATATGAATCCAACAAGAAAATAATAATGTAATATTTTTCACCAACATTTAGAAAATGAACTTATACTCCGTTTTTAATTAGAACAGAATTATTAGCATTATTACACCTACAGATCTCTGACTTGGATTTCGAAAACCCATCTAAGGCAAAGTGATTATTAAAGTGAACCTCGTCAAAGATGTGTGGATAATGCTTTTTAATCCACTCAATTGTGTGTGCTTTTATGACATTTTGATGGGACCTAAGAAAGACGAAAATCTTGGTTAATCTAATCACATTACACGTAGATAAAAAAAATTTAAGGAAAAAGTTTGCAGCAAATAGCCAAATAATACATATGTGACAACAGAGAAGCTGCAAAAACTTGATAGCTTTAGCTTGTTAAGGGTCTTTTAAGCTTCTAGGATAAAGCACATCCTATCCCTGAAATAAGAAGATTTACAAAATCTACTTTGGCCGAATGTTGTTGTAGGGTTTATTGGATGCCTGAAAAATTAGACTGGTTTTTAAAGTCACATGTAAGTCACGTGGTGGGTCAACGCCAGATTTTTTGGTTAACCATCCAAATGCCGCTTAAGATATGTTTTTACAATAAAAATATATTAAAGTTAGTTTTGCCAATATTTTTTTATTAGGTAGTATTTCGCAAAAACAGGAATTCATAAGGTAGCTTCTCACAAAACCCCACGACTTTAATTAGAACATAATTATTAGCACTATTATACCTGCAAATCTCTGACTTGGATTTCATAACCCCATCTAAAGCAAAGTGATTATATATTATATATTATATAGTATATATTATATATTATAAATTGTATATTGTATATTATATATTATATATTATACATTATATATTGTATATTATATATTATATATTATAAATTGTATATTGTATATTATATATTATATATTATATACTATACATTATATATTATACATTATATACTGTATATTATATATTATATATTATATTTTATGCTAAAATATTTTTTGGACTGGATTGAACTTATTGGACTCCAAAGTGGTGAGTCCAAATCCAGTTTGAAAATATTTGTACTCGAAAATTTATAAGGTAGTTTCTCACAAGAAACCCAATATTATCATTTGAACAAAATTATTAGCACTATTATGCTTGCAGATTTTAACTTGGATTTGAAAACCCCATCTAACACAAAGTGATTACCTAAGTGAACCTGGTCAAAGAGATGTGGACAGTGCTTTTGAATCCAGTCAATTATGTGCGACATTTTGATGGGACTTAAGAAGACGAAAATGTTGGTTAATCATATTACATTACACCTAGATGAAAAACAATTTTAAGGGAAAAAGTTACAGCAGATAGTCAAATAATACATACGTGGCAACAAAGAAGCTGCAAAAACTTGATAGCTTTAGCTTGTTAAGGGTCTTTTAAGCTCCTGGGATATATAAAGTAAATGGCGGAGCTAGCAACTTATTCAGGTCGGTTCAAGTCATTCAAAACTAACTCTTAGATAAACATATATATTTACTTTCAAAACTTATTTAAACAAGTTTATAAATACTTTTTTAGCCATAAAAAAAAACTTGAATTGTAACACTACAAAGTTATTTCATAAGTTTATAAATTACCAATTGAGAATCTAAAACTTTAAATTCTGACAAATATTAGATATTTATGTTTATATTGCATATATATTGCACATATATCATACATATATTGACACGTATATTTTAAATAAGATCTATAGGACCCCTAATTAGGCTCGGGTTACCCGGGTAAGAAAAATTTGCATCTATTAATATTATACTTTGAAATGATAACACTAAATATTACTTGATCTAGTGGTTAAGACTTTAGTACATAAACTTGAAGTCATGGGATCAAATCTTATACTATGCAAGTATGTGGATTACATAAAGTAAAATAAACAATCTTAAGGAGAGCGCCACATGCGTTCCTTGTTTAGAAAGGTGCTGCAAGACCCCTTCTGGTTCCCGCATTCAGAGCTCTCAAACCTCACTAATTCGAGGCGCACGGTAGCGCCAAAGTGGATTAATGGTGAAGCTTTTATAGTGCTGCTCACTCTTATGCTTGCCTTAAGTAATGGTTACCTTACAAGTACCCTTCTCATCTTAGCTACCAAATCAGTGAGTTGGAGGCAGCTGCCATTTTCATGGCTGCGGCGCTTGGACTCGGCTTGTTTGGAGAGCCAGTCCTAGGCTGGCTTTGGGTGATATGATAAATGATGTTTTTAGATTGTTGTTTAGGAGAAATGATAAATCACTAACGGATAGTGGCAAACAATTCATCTATCCAGGGCAAAACGATAATTTCCGCAAAGAGAAAGTACAAAGTTGAAAGGGGTGAAAAGAAACCCTGGCAGGTCTTTCATTACACAGAACTACACAGAACCCAACAAGTAAAAAATGTAACCACTATCTCTCTCTCTCTGTATTCCCCCAAAAGAGCAGGCATCTTTCCCCCAAAAAAAATGTGTAACGAAACTGGAGATTTCGGAAATGGAACCTGGGAAGGCATAATTTAGTAGCCATTATTTAGAAGGTGGTCATCCATAATTTGATCTCTGTCACCCATAACTTAACCGGAGTCGGCGACCGGCGGTGAGGTAAGCTTAATTTGTTAAACGTGTGTAATTTATTGAAAATTGAGATGGTTAATTTAATGTATTAGTTTATATGTTGTGAAATTTTTGTTTCCCTGTTTTCGAAATAGTCGAAAAATACTTTTACTGATAATAACTTAATTAGTTGAAGTATAAATTATCATTCGTGTGTGTTTGTGTGTGCGAATTTTGGAAATCGAAAAAAAATCTCAATAGCAATGCAAATTGATTAGGTGAGATGACACACACTTACATACTAACTCCTTGTGCCTCAGACAACAACTTACTTTATAACATATGTTAAATTTAGTTTGAAAACTTACAAAATCTCAATAAGTTTGTTCGAATTTAGGATTTGGAAAGAATAGGCGAATAAGGACTGCAAATGGTGAACTGTTAAATAAGTTATTATTGTTATGCAATTGGAATTAATGGAGTGTGACGAACTTTGTGATAGTATTTGAGAATTTTGCTTGCTGAAAAATGATTGTAACACTATGAATTACGTTAATTTCAATGCAGTTGAATTGCTGTTAAATGGGGCGAGGTTTTGTTAGGAAGAGGAGTAAGGTACTAATCTAGCCTTGTGTCTTTGAAGTTAAAAAAAGTTCTAATATGATGTTTATTAGTTTTGAGTTTTCTTTGGATGGTAATGTAGGACGCAGACTCTGAAAATGATGAAGAATACGAGCAAGATGAAGGAGAGGTAAGGGTGAAAGATTTGTAATGTGTGATTAGATTAGAAAATGTATAATTGACAATGTTTATGTCATATTATTATTTTGAAGGCTCTTGATGAAGAATACGAGGAGGATGTAAGGAGCCATGCAAAATCTGGACGCCGGAAAGCAATTGATGGCATAGTATACCGGGTTAGTGTTGATATTGTTGGTGTAGAGCTTCACAGTTATAATAGATATTGTTTAAAATAATTAACTTAATTCCATCAGGATAATGGACTGAGTGAAGGGGGCAAATTAAAAGAAGCTGGAAAGGTGGTCGCAACACAGCTAATGATGTGTGGGAACAGGGTAAGTATTGTAAACTAGGTTTTCTGTAATGATTCATGTAGTTCTTGATCATTGGGTTATGTAATATATGTTTTTGTGTTTGAGATAGGAAAGTAATCTAAACTGTCGAGTTGAAGCTTTTGGGAAAACTGTGAAGCATTTTGATGAGCGGAAGCGCCAATTAGTTAGGGAAATGGGATTTGGTGGGTTATTGTTTCTGGAAGGTAAAAGATTACCTAGAAAACTATGTTATTGGTTATGTAGTCGGGTTCCATTTTATGATGAGGATGATGCAGAGGATAAAGATGATGTAGATAGTGAGGTTATGAGTGTGTGGGACACATATGGATACACGACCCCATCCGGGTCAAGGGGGATAAAAAGAGGGAGTGTTAAGAAGGTTGTTGACGGGGAAGTTACTTCTGATATAGATTTCAAGAAAGCATTTTTGATGTTGGCGTTGAGCGACAAAGATTTGTCCTACCATATGTCGCCGCATTTCTGGCCACCATCCTTCCTGTTGTAGTTGTTGCGGGGACTGCTTTGGAGTATGATTGGTGCACTGTATTGCTCGATCATTTAATTAATGCACTTAGAAGTTTTACGAAAAGATTTTATGCAGATGGGTTTGCAAAGGGTTGTGGGGGATGTACAATGTTTTTAGCGGCAAGATTTAGTATGGTATAACTAGTTTTTCAATAATATATTAGTTCAATCAATGATTTTGTGAAATGATTACAGATGTTCTATCTTGATTGATTGAGTCGGCCACCCTTGCATTGGGGTGCATTCCCTAGGCTACGTGCCTGGACCACTGCAAATGTGAATAAAGCTAAGAAGGAAGACACAGTTTTATATGGTGATTTTGGAAAAATTGGGGTGCGTATATATGGTAATGTTATGTTTAAAATAATATTTAGAATTATGTTGCTAAACTTAGTAAACTTAATAATCCAATTTTTTAGTGCGTTGATGTTGCATATGGTGGAACGCATCCTTTGGAGGCAAGGGATGTAATGCCGTCGATAGAAGACGTTGCGGTACGTTGATTTTTTATTGTTAATGTGTGAGTAGTTAATGATATGTTGTATGCAATTATTATGTAATTAATAAGTGATTAGTATGTAAAACAGCAAATGAGGCGTTGTGGAGCGAGGTCCGTGAGAGGGAAAAAGAAGAGAGGGTTTCAACTTAATCCTGCAAAGGGGAGAACAACTGCGAGCCGCATTCCAGGCTAGTACTCAAAAGTTAATTGAATATATATGTAGTTAACTGTAAAAAGTGAATGAAACCATTGAAAGAAAAAGGTGGTATTTTGTAGATGAGTTTGAACAACCTGAGGATGAAGATATAGTCGGTTCACCACATGTCGCTGGTTCACCACATGTCGCTGTTTCACCACATGTCGCTGGTTCACCACATGTCACTGGTTCACCGCACGTGACTGATCCACCTATTGTGAGTGGCTCACCGCACGTGCACGAAGAACCTTGTCGATCACCCCACGTGACTGTTGCAGCAACTGTTGTTCTTGATTCACCCCACGTTACTGTTACTGATCCACCTTTGCTTAGCGAATCACCCCACGTGACAGATCCACCTATTGTCATTGATTCACCTTGGCGGGGAGACGTGTTTGTCTCACATGAGCACTATGAAGATGTTGGCACTATGAAGTTTGTCTCAGAAGAGCATAATGATTTGAGTAAAACCCCTGAACACCCTAAGATTTCAATTTTTTTGTTGGGAATGGTATATCGTATTTGTCTAATTATTGTTACCATCGTAATTGTTTTTGCAGGCAAGGCTAATCGTGAAGTAGCTTCTGTTGTGGGTAGGATTGAAGCGGGAGAGATTGGTATGGATGATATCCATATGATGCCAACGATGGGTATTGGTGAATGTAAGTACATGTGGACAGATTTCAGGGAGGAAGCTCACAGTGCATAACAGTTGACAATTATTGAAACAGTAGGTGTGGAAGAGGGTGGGGAACGCAGTCGTATGCAAAGAAAAACAAAATGGTCCCTAAAAAGAATGGAGGGCTATGTGGACGCTTGGCGACCTTGCCAGTACAAGCAGTACAAAGCTAAACTCGCTAAGTACGTTAGAGAAAATTACAGGAGTGATAAGAAGTCGGAAACGTTGCTAAAATGCGGAGGCCACTATGCATCCTTACAAAGTTGTGCTACCGTGGTTCGTCCCCGAGGTCACGTTGATGATAATGTAAGTCCATTAATAGTAGTAATCATCTATTTATATAGCAAGTAATGTCCCCGAGTGTACGCTTAATTGGGATGACGGTCGTTCATAGTTCAGTTCATGTTGCTGCCATATTGTAGCTGCACTTACTACTACATTTTCTTTAGATATGTTAATTGAAAGTAGATAAATAGTTATTGAGTTATACTACAATTCACTGCATATATCTTAGTAATTTTTTATTTTTGATATGCGTGGTGATGTGGGTATTTTTAAATGGACGACACGCTCAAATTTGGACACAAGTAGGATGGTAGTTGTAGGTGAAGGTTTTGTTCAGTTGACTGGTTGGTAAAATGTGCAAGGTTTGTGTTCATATATGTTAAGTGCAGCTACAGTTAATTGAAGGTAGATAAATAGTTATTGAGTAATATTACAATTCACTGCATATCTTAGTAAATTTTTTTTTTTATATGCGTGGTGATGTGTGGGTATTTTTAAATGGACGACACACTCAAATCTGGACACAAGTAGGATGGTAGTTGTTGGTGAAGGTTTTGTTCAGTTGACTGGTTGGTAAAATGTGCAAGGTTTGTGTTCATATATGTTAAGCGCGCAAGTTGTGTGGTCATGAGAGTTGTTGATGTTGCAGTATGTCAGATTGGCAGCCGCAATATACGAAAGTATGGAATAAATGGTTTGCGGGAAGGAGTAAGCGGTTCATGATTGACCCAACTTTTGCGGTGAGTTTTGATTTATATTCCGTAGATTCGTGTTCTTTTATGGATTGAGTAAATCATTAATGTATGCCGTAGATTCATGTTCTACAAGCCGACTCTTTGGACAATCAATATTTTTTTTATCGTCTTACATCTGCGTACACAAAACCATTGGTTGGGACGAGTTGCACGAGAATTGCACATGTAATGTCCCCTATATCTGGAAACCTCTATTATAAGCCGAATCTTTTGTTTGAAATATAGTGACCTTTATGTAGTTACTTGTATTCAGGTATTTGTCCCCGTCCTTGAGAACAACCATTGGTGGTGCATCGCATATTCCCCAAATCGGGAGGAGGTTCTAGTTATGGATTCAATGGCGCTAGAGAAGTTGTGGAATGTTATCACTTGACCCTAATTAAAATGGTGCGTATTATATAGTGTTTGTTTCAGATTGATGAAATTGATGCAAGTATTTCATAGACTACAATGGTGCATATAATGTGTGGTACAGGGTTTTGCAATGGACAAGTTGTTTTACTATTTGGACCCCGATTGGGAAGTAGGTCGCATCCACAAATGGAATAAAGCTTCGTTAGACATGAACCTTTAAGCCAACAAGTATTTTCTTTCCTAAACCTTTGTATATTTCATGAATCTGTATTTTCGCAATCATGAACAGTATATTTTCATATCGCATTCAAAGTTGTGGGGTGCACATGTTGCTGGCTATCAAAGGGTGTGCTGATCGATTTTGTGGATAAAGTGTATGTGGTAAAAAATCAAAACTTGTAATCTAGTTATTTGTAAGTTGACGTTAAAAGTTTGTAGTTGATGTTAAAAGTTTATGTGCTTGTCTTGCGAGGATGACATGGCGAAGGATGGAGTCCGTATACTTTGTGAGGACGTCATGTCAGCAGAGAATGAAGCTCGGGACAATGTAATAGCGTTGTTAAATGCATACAAAAGATGAATGATGTTTGGGCCCTTTTTTGTAGATGCCCCTGTTTGTTAATTATAGATTAAGAATGCTAGCAGCCCATTTTGTAGATTAGGCCCCTTTAGTTAATTATAAATTAAGAATGTTTGGAGCCCATTTTGTAGATGTGTTGGGCCCTTATTGTTAATAGAAAAATTGGAATGTTTGGAGGCCATCTTGTAGAAGGCACGACTTTGTAGAAGGCACCATATTGCAGATGGCAGGTCCCTCTTCTTTTAAAATGCTGTTGGGCCGTATTTTTTCTGCGCATACATTATTATATTGTTCCCTACCCAAAAGAGACATACTCCAAATATTTGATGGTCAATGCAATGTAGACTTTGTAGATGGCAGGCCCATCTTTTAAAATGTTGTTGGGCCGTATTTTTACTGCGGATACGTTATTATAATGTTCTCTAACCTTACAAAAACTACTATAGCAGACATACTCCAAATATTTGATGGTCAATGAAATGTAGACTTTAGGGCTGCTTATACACTTATACTCACAAAACATGTTATCTCATTTGATAGATGTGGTGTCCAATAGAAAACTAAAAAAAAAAAGTAATTATAGTTTTTATAATTTATAATATCTCATTTCCTACATAATTAATGACATAATCATTGCCATAACCACATCATTTACTTGTGGGCCTACTAAGTAAGTAAGTGGATTAGCAACTGTGTTTGATAATTCCGTGCCATTGGTTGATGCAGTTATAACATGTTGTAATAGAAACATCATGTGTTCTTGTGAAAACGGTAATACCACCTGCAGAACAATCTGGATTTGCCCCCGTAGATTGTACGACATTGAAATATTTGAGAGCGATAGAACTCATAATTTGTGTCATCTTTGTTTTCGCACATAAATATTATATCTGGCTTATGGCAATGTAACACATGTTGCAACCTCGTTGGAAAACTTTGTCTTCCCATCCCACGACAATTCCAAACTAGAACTGAGATAAATGAGAGTTGTGTGACAATCCTCTTTCTCTTGTTTGTCCTCCTCGGAGTCAATTCCAAATGCAATGATCTTCCATCGATCGTGAACATCGGCCGTGTTGTTCTTCGAATACCCAACAACCTCAACCATTGTAGGAACTTTGAAGCATGTCATATTGTCGGAGTAACTCCCCACTTTGAAAATGTGGGTGCTTCCTGAACCTAGCACAAACGTTTCCCGTAATATAGGAAGCTTGATAGGGCTGCATATGTCGAGCAAGTGGGCGTTACTAAGAACGTTTTGGCGATTTGATGTACACATCATCCATTGAAGGAAGATTTTAAGTGCTTTGCTCAGTAGAGCAGCGTCGCCAATGTCAGGTGCCGTGTAAGGATGGATTACACCATCCTTAAATTGGACCAAATCCGTTAATTGGTTTCGGCTGGAGGGTTCCATGACTGTACGTATGAATTCCTGAATATTTATAAACTGGAGGTAAGAGAATAGTTTAGAAGAGCTTACTTGGGAAGCTTCAGCTACAAAAATGATGGGTCCGAAGTTCTGGCGCACAATTAGCGGAGTTGTTGACGGTGCAACTTGGTGGGCATTGACAATTTCATTTTTTATCAACATAGTGTAGGTGAAGAAATGGGGGTAATAAATGGAGGAGGTAAGAAAATGGAGGTATGGATACTTTGGTTCAGTTTGGATGGATATAGGGAAATGGAGGTATAAAGTTTGGTGGAAATTTTAAGGAGGGAAGAGGAACGTGTATATGGCGGGGAAAATTGGAATTGCTCTTTTCTTATTGTTATGTATTTTTTGACTTCAACAGGCCAGGTACAATACACAAGCTATATTGATATATACTAACCCCTATCTGCGTGTGGTTAATCCCTATTTCTAACATATAAAATCCTATACAAACTCGACAAACACAAATGTCTAACGGTTTTTTGAAACTAATCCATATCATGCATATCCATAGTATATGACAACTAGATATGGAATGGTGGAAATTATAAGGAGGATGGAAAAGGTACGTGTATATGGCGGGGAAATTGGAATTGCATAATAAACCCTTGTTCATGTTATGACATCAACAAGCCAGCTACGTTAAACAAGATATATTTCGTACATAATAACAACTATTTGCGTATATTTAACCTCTATTTCACATATCATAACCCCTATCTGCGTATATTTAACCTATATTTCACGCATAATAACCCTATCTGCGTATATTTAACCTCTATTTCACAGATCATAACCCCTATCTGCATATATTAAACCTATATTTCACGCATAATAACCCTATCTGCGTATATTTAACCTCTATTTCACATATAATACCCCCTATCTGCACAGATAATACACCTATCCGAGTATATTTAACCTCTATTTCACATATCATAAACCCTATCTACGTATATTTAACCTATATTTCACGCATAATAACCCTATCTGCGTATATTTAACCTCTATTTCACAGATAATACCCCTATCTGCACAGATAATAACCCTATCTATGTATATTTTACCTCTATTTCGTAGATCATAACCCCTATCTGCGTATATTTAACCTATATTTCACGAATAATAACCCTATCTGCGTATAATGAACCTCTATTTCACAGATAATACCACTATCTGCTCAGATAATACTCCTATATGCAAAGATAATAACCCTATCTGCGTATATATAACCTCTATTTTACATATAATAACCCCTATCTGCGTATATTTAACCCCTTGTTCATGTTATGACGTCAACAAGCCAGCTACGTTAAACAAGATATATATATTTCGTACATAATAACCCCTATTTGCGCATATTTTACCTCTATTTCACAGATAATAACCCCTATCTGCGAATATATAACTGATATTTCACGCATAATAACCCTATTGCGTATATTTAACCTTTATTTCACAGATAATACCCCTATCTGCACAGATAATAACCCTATCTGCGTATATTTAACCTCTATTTCACAGATAATACCCCTATCTACACAGATAATAACCCTATCTGCGTATATTTAACCTCTATTTCAAGCATAATAACCCTACATGCGTATATTTACCCACTAATTCACTACATGCGTATATTTACCCACTATTTCACAGATAATACCCCTATCTGCACAGATAATACCCCTATTTGCACAGATAATACCCCTATCTGCATATATTTAACCTCTGTTTCACATATAATAACCCCCTATCTGCGTATATCTAATAAAGTTATAGTTAGACATTGATCTAATATAGTTATAAAATGAACATTGATCTAATATAGTTATAATAATCCATTGATCTTACATAGTTATAAAATGAACATTGATCTAATATAGTTATAAAATGTCCATTGATCTAATATAGTTATAAACTGAACATTGATCTAATATAGTTATAGTAATCCATTGATCTAATATAGTTATAAAATGAACATTCATCTAATATAGTTATAGTAATCCATTGATCTAACATAGTTATAAAATAACATTCATCTAATATAGTTATAGTAATCCATTTATCTAATATAGTTATAAAATGAACATTCATCTAATATAGTTATAAAATGAACATTCATCTAATATAGTTATAGTAATCCATTTATCTAATATAGTTATAAAATGAACATTCATCTAATATACTTATAATAATCCATTGATCTTACATAGTTATAAAATGTCCATTGATCTAATATAGTTATAAACTGAACATTGATCTAATATAGTTATAGTAATCCATTGATCTAATATAGTTATAAAATGAACATTCATCTAATATAGTTATAGTAATCCATTTATCTAATATAGTTATAAAATGAACATTCATCTAATATACTTATAATAATCCATTGATCTTACATAGTTATAAAATGAACATTAATCTAATATAGTTTTAAACTGAACATTGATCTAATATAGTGATAGTAATCCATTAAGGGAAAAGATTGTTGTTTCTATTATAACCATATACATATATGTCCTATCTCGTGTGTATTTAAGTAAATAACTCATAATTTACTGTTTTACCCCCCATTGTAAACATAAAAATGCAGGGTAACCCAACTTCCATATCATTGTTGTTTCTATTATAACCATATGGCCGGAGATAAGAGTGGATCGTCTGCCGGATCCGTCCAACTGACATTTACGGTTGATGTTCGGTGTAATCATAACTTGTCGGCAGTCCTTCGGGTCACAAAACACGGGCTAAATTACGGGAAAAGATTCCTTGGCTGCCCTATGTGGCCGGTAAGTCATCTAATTACTATCTTCAATGGTTAATTTCGTTTTCATTGTTAACATTTTGTATGATGTAGGATAAGGACTGTGGGTTTTTCAAGTGGTACGCTGAAGTTGAGGAGATGACGAGTTCACTTCAACCTAATCGCGAAATGGAGGAACGACTAAAGAACAAGATCACGAAACTAAAGAGAGAACGTATCGTTTTGAAAGAAGAAGTCCGGCGCGTAAATGTATGTCTCCAAGATCTGCAGCAAGAGCATCACCGAAATTGCAAGAGGGACTTGGTGAAGACAATCACCATTGTTGCGCTTGTGGGCCTAATTATCAGCTTATATACTAAATACTAAATAGTCTAGTTACGTTTATGTATTGTTTTAATGGTGTGGGTCCAAAGTCTATAGTATTATAAACCTCATGTTTATGATGTGTTTTGTCTAGTATATTTCTTAACTTAGTGACTTGATATTTTTATGTTGGATTATTATTATAAGTGTATTATAAAGTGTGCAATAATTACTTCATGTTGAAATATTATAAGTGTATTAAAAATTGTCCACTACTAGGATGGATTTTATTTTGAAATATTATAAGTTATTAAAAAGTGCCACTAATTATTCATTCACTGCTCGCAATAAATGTCATTGTAATTGTAGTTCCACTCACACATTAATTGCTTGCTAACTCCCGCCACTCAGACCATTCAATGACATTCGAAATTAGCTTATATATACAATGCGATATATGTCCATAAATTATACTCCCAAATCATGGCAGCTTCATCATCCGTTGTGTCTCTCCATTCGGGACATGATGACCCAGCTGATGGTGGCCATGAAAACTCAGTTGGAAACTCAAATTCTCTTCTTAATAATTCTGTTGATACAATGGAAACTGAAATAAGCAGCTCCGTGTAGATGATGGGAGGTCCGATCCCATTAAGTGTAAGTATCTTGTGAAGGGGGGTGGGATTGATGATTTAGGCGCTGAATATGACATACCAGTTAACACACGCTTTAGTTACATATATGTCGATTACGCACGAAGGGCGGGAGTCGACGTTCAAGATTTGTGGTTATCTTACCGGGAAAAATATCTTAGCCCAAATTTAACCCCGTCAAGTGCGGGATTTAAGGGTGAGGATGTCATCTTGGCATATCTTAAGGTACGCAACAATCATACATTGTTATATTATGTCATTTATTTGAACTTTCTCATGTGTATTTCTAACTATTTATTAGGGTGAAGAGTTATATGGGGTGTCCGTAAATCCAAGACACGAAGCATGGTCTGAGTGGCAGGTTTGTACCATACAAGACCTACGCACAAATCCCAACGTTGAACGTGTAAGGTTGCACGAGGATGCCTTCGTCAAACATTTACATGAGACATGGGCGTTAAGTCAAGGAACAAAACCCGAATGTGTGAAGATGTGGCTAGATGCAGAACAACTAAATCCAAACGTGAGAGTTGGGGATACAAAAATGTATGACGGAGCTGTGATTTTCGCCATCGTGTTTCAGTCATCGGAAACACATAACATATTAGTCTATTATTCTATGAAATATTAAAGACGTTTAAAAAATTACGAAGGAAGCTCATTTTGTATTGGTAAAACTTATAAGTAATTTTAGTAATGTTAAGTTATGAGTAATTTTTAGTTCGTTGCATCAAACATATTACTAAGATTAATTTGTTACCATTTGAAGCGGAAAGGCTAGCATTTTCAAACTTGGTTATTTTACCTTATTATATATTCATTTCCTCCTTCCCCCTATTCCCACACACCATTCCCTTCCCTGTTTACCACTATCTCATTTACCTTCAACTCAAAATTCAAACCCTTACCGACAATGGAACAAATTACTACACCCAAACACGTTCTACCCAGTGGGTGGGAGTTTGTTGAGCACTCCGATATAGCCATTTATGCGAAACCACCTATCCCACGAGCCCCGAAAATGTATCCCAATAATTGGGAATACTACTGGGAGCATGGCTTCTTCGGTGTTACGGAATCCCAACGATGTGAATTACCGCAAGTAGTTCGATATCCACACAAAGAGTACTCCTATTCCGAGAGGTTCGAATCATTGTGCATGTCAAGGAATGGTGATGAGTCTGTAGTTGGCCATCTCCCCAATCGCTACGACTTGATCCAACTGCACCCTGGTTTCCAAGTGTTCCTCGACTGGAGCTTTAATAAAATGGACCAAGAGGGGGACGACGACAACATTCTTCCCGGCTTCGCAAGTCTCATACTGGACCCGAAACCAACACTTCCAACTTCAGGTAAGGTGTACATTATGCGTGATAAACAACTGAACATCGTCATGGGTAGCTACACGGATGCAGTCCATGTTTTGCATGTGTTGACCCCTATGTCCTCTTTACATATTTCGGTTTCAAATATAGAAAGGGAGGTCAATTAACGTAGTTGTACCTTCAATTAGGTTTGTTTACATGGTAGTTCCTCAGATGAAAACAAACTCCCTCATCACACTCCAATTATGATTTGGAACACCAAAGGGGCCACGAAGCCTTCATTCCTTAAAAACTTTTGGGAGTTAGTAGGGTTTCATCAACCCCATGTAATTGTACTCCTTGAGACTCGGGTTCCTGAAGACGAATTTTACGACGTCCACAAGAAACTTGGGACGTCAATGGCGTGGGATTTGGTGGATGGAGAAGGATTAAGTAGTGGAATAGTTACTATGTCGTGCCCAAACACATTGACCGTCTCCGTCCCGTGGTCAGTTCCGGGCTCAAGGGCCAAAGTACGTGCAGTTGTGAAGGTTAGTAAAGCACCAACCTCTAAATGTTTTCAAATGTTAATGTTGCATGGAACTTGTCCAATAATGGTTAACGCAGGTTTTGAAATGCTCATGTTGCTTCCAACTTATTCGTTTTACCACTATCTGACAATTGCTGGCTTTTATGATGCATTTATAATAAACTATGTATTCATGTTGCATGAACTTATTCGATTTATAGTAAGTGAAAGCTTAATCATTATTTTGTAAATTATTAGTGTCTTATGTATGATATGTTGTTGTTTATGGTAGGCAAAACGAAATCCAGTTTCAAGGAAGAGATTATTCGGATGCTAATTTGATGGACGCAATTACACAACAAAAACTACTATGTATTAGGAATCATGGGTCATCTTTTGCCAACTTTTGTAGTGCTTGCTTGTTATTTTGTCAAAAATTATGCCAACTCCAACTAGTTCATTCTGTTGTTAGTTGTTACCTAGTACTATCAACTATGTTGCAAGTGCTTAACATTTAGTTACATTAACTAAGCCACCCCGAACTATTCCTTATTTTGTAAAACTATGTCACTTAACATTTAGTAATATGTTATCTAAATTACTGAGCTTATGCCATATTTCATAATTGTTAAGAGTATTATGTTACTACATACAGAAATAATTTTTGTTTGTAGACAAAATGGGATACTCGAGGTTATCATATGTGACTGCTCTTTCATTCAATCCAAAGCCGAAACGTGGAAAGTAAGCTCCAAGTTTTGGGGGTTTAATTCAGAACATAGGTGGTTGCTTGTCACAGTTAAACAAATTATAGATGTGGTGTTTAACAGCTACTACCTACCTACGTAGCTGCATACAAACAAACCAAAGAAATCCCATCCATATCTTCTTGTACTTGTATTAAACTACTATATTTATTGTACATATACATACAACTAAACTACTAATATTTTATTTAACATAATACTAACCTAGTATATTTTATTTACATACAACTAAACTACTATATTTTAATTATGTAGTACTAAACTACTATATTTATTGTACATATTACTAACCGCGACTATATTTTATTACATATTTTATTTACACACTACTCTATATTTCTATTAGCTTCTAATTGTACAGTTGTACTAACCTACTCTATTTTTCTAATATAGTACTAACCTACTATATTTTTTCAACATACATGTAACCTACTATATTTTTTCAACATACTCTATTTTTTGAACATACATGTAACCTACTATATTTTCATACTATATTTTTTGTACTAACTTGCTAACATTTGTCTATAAAGTGGATCGTATCCACAAATACATTTCCATCAATTTTTCACAAGCAAACCAAATAGGGCCTTTTTTCACCCCTCAACAAATTTCATGGAAAGCCCAATGCCAGTTGCAGTTCCCCTCACATCTCTTCGTGTTCGACAAAAAAAAACTGCTATTGAAATGCAATTTAATTGATAATGTACTTCAAGGTGGATTTCCAATCGGCATGATCTCAGAAATATGTGGCGAAAGTGGAACAGGTAAAACCCAAATTTGCCTTCAGTTGGTTGTTGTATGCCAATTACCGCGTAACTTGGGGGGTTTTTTCGGGTCCTCCATCTACATACATAGCAATAATAAATTTCCAACAAGAAGACTTAACCACATACTTGAAGGGTTTAAAGCTAAAATGGACGACAATTGTAAAAACTACTTGAGTATGGAGAATGTCCACGTCAAACGTGTCGATACATCAAGAGAGTTGGTCAACACTCTCGCCGCAGTACCTGTAATGTGCAAACGCAGCTAACACCAGTCGTAATGTTCGTCTTATAGTGATCGACTCAATTGCGTCCATATTTCAATGCGAGTTTAACAATACTGCAAATGACATGACGAAGAGGTCACAACTCTTTTTTACTATTTCTGCAAAGTTACGTGAAATAGCTTATAATTTTAAAATTGCAATCCTTATAACAAATGAGATGCGAGACACGTTCGCCACGACATCATTCACAACTAACAATATCACTCTTACTTCAAGTTCTAATCGTCCTATACAACCAGCGGTTGGTTTAACGTGGTCCAATTGCATATCAAACAGGTTTTTCATAGGAATTAACAACCACGATGCATCTACACGTATTTTTAAGATTGTTTTCTCCCCGTACCTACCAACCACTGAATACAAATTCAAGATAGAAGCTTCTGGGATTGTCGACTGTATTGATACGTGATTATGTCATTTAAATTACGGCCACTCGTAAGTATTGATGTGTATTTTCTTATAACATTGTAGTTTAAATAATTACATTGCTTATGTATTGTTTTAACTACTAAGTTATGATGTTTATTTTCTTATATATTTTAAGTATAATTAATTACGTTGCTTATGTATTGTGTTGACTATTAATTTTAAGTATGATTAATTACGTTGATTATGTCATTTAACTCATACGCACGTCTAACTATTGATGTACAAAAATAACGTATAACTACCAAAACCATTGATCCCCTTGCATGGCCACCTTGCATAGCCATTACTTTGTAAAATTAAGACAACAATGCACATAACAGTCAGTGAATCGATCTCATAACTACCAAAAAAGGGCCCAAATATTACATTAAAAAAACGGCCTAAATGTCATAAATTCACTCCAACTAACAAAAGTGACAGATCGGGCCACAAGCTAAAAGACCCATGGTTGTTACTTACTCCTCCTTTGCCAACCTACAAATATATAAATGAGCAAGATATTAGAACATGAGGGACATATGTAAATATTTTCCATTAACAAACACATATTTCATATTTGCTCACCTCAACAGTAGCATCCTTTTTCCCTTTACTCTTCCCTGGGCCTGCATCCTTCTTTGCTTTCTTCTTTGCTGGGCCTGCATCCTTCTTTGCTGGGCCTCCTGCTGCACTCTTCTTCTGTTTCTTCTAAACACATGATGGAAAGCGAACTGACCTAGCTCCCTTGAGAGCCTTCTTTAGAGGGTCTTGAACATCACGTGCACCGTCTTCAATAATATTTTCAGGTGTCAAATGAACCTCAACAACTTTGTTTTGTGGTGTTTGGCACCCCGGTGTTGTCATGTTAACAACTGTGTTATTACCAACGGATGAGGGAGTTCCATGGGGAGGTGCCGCATTCATCATCTTCAATGCATGTATCTCATCCAACCGAACATCAAGATGTTGAAGTGCATCAACTACAAGTTCAGTTTCACCGTAATGGGATGCATTCAAGCATATAGGTTCCAATATCACCATCATTCTGTCGTAGCATTTTACCTCCTCCGTTTTCGATGGGTCATGGTATGCAACTTTGACCATAGTGTGCTTCCGGATCACATCCTTCCTCCACCGACTTATGATGTACTTATCCGGTACTTCATTTATGTTTAGGTTGTCATACAAATTTATGATGTGCCTACACAAAATTCCATGTGACTCAAACAATTTGCACTCACACCACGCCTCCGTCGTTCCCATATCTATTTTCACACAATAGCTTCTCTTCTTAGACAATGCTATCTCCTGCTTAGTCCTCTTGCATATGACCCAAACACGATCGGCAAATGTATGTTCAAACACCTTCTCACCTATTTCTGTTGATCCTCTCCAATTTACATATAATATCTTAAGGCATTCCGCTTGAATTTCCTTGAACTTTGCATCACTGTACACACGTTGGAAAACTCTTTCTGCTTTAAAGTTTGTTGCAAGGTGTCGAACATATCTGCTACTATTAGCATCAGCAGCTTTCTCCGCATTTTCCCTTGTCTCCATTGCAAGACAATATTGCTCGGCAAAATCCACCAACTTCGTGTTTTTATGGACATAACCATCGAAAAAACTATTGATACTTTCACAACGTTGGGTAGTCTTCATTCCGGCCCAAAATAGGTGCTTCAAATATGGTGGGGCCCACATGTTCCTTTCCCGATAAAGACCTTTAAATTTCAAAATTGTAAATCTATATCAATTTCACCACAACCATTAACATCTAATATAATCCAAGGCGTAATAAATATACCCGCTATACTCAATTACCTCCAGTGAGTACTAACATCAGTCACCACAATACAAACGCATGCATGATTAATATACATGAATCACAATAAAAACGTACCATGATTATAGTTTTGAAGTTAGATGACCAGTGTATATTATAGACATCTAAGGAAATAAGAGTACTTCAAAACTAAATCTAAATAAGGTCAAATGACCAAAGACTAGACAAATGTTAGTGATGTGAAAATAAAATATAGTAGTTTACATGTAGGTACATAAAACACAGTAGGTTAGTACATAAATACTTTATTCGAACATGTCAATTTAATTGCAGTGGCCCTAATGTGCAACAACAATATAAGTTCATATGTTAAACTAAGATTAGTTCTATCAACATATTTTATGGAACAAATATATGACTATAAACTTGTACAGCTCTTAAACTTTCACTCTTAAACTTCCTACTGACACTTGCATTATTTAGAACATGTACCATCACAAGAATGTCAATAAGTCACAGCATGTTTACAGCTTACAAACCTACACTAATACCACATAAATATTGGAAAAGCTAATACCTGTTAACCACTCTTCGTCGCCAAGCTCATACTCTTCAATAGTTGCATTCCAAAGCATCTCAAATTCCTCCTTTGAAACACTTTCATAAATGGCATCAAGAAGTTCAGTTTTGAACTCTTTATAACGAGCATACACACCTAATTTTTTTCCAAACTTTGAGAGAATGTGTCAAAGACACCACCGATGGCAAGTATTTGCCATAACAAGACTCATTGCCTTCCTCATTGCGGCGTCTTGATCGGTCAAAAAACATGAAGGTGCTTTCTCGCCCATACCCAACAACCACGTACTAAATACCCATGCATATGTTTCCGCATCCTCGTGGGAATTAAAGCACACCAAAGCAATATGGATTGACCATGGTGATTAACACCCACAAAATTGGCAAAAGGAAGAGCATAGTCTTTTGTTAAGTAAGTAGCATCAAAACATACAACGTCTACAAAATAATCGTATGCCATGCGGCTCCTAGCATTAATCCAAACAACGTCTTTCAAGTTCCCAAACTCATCAAGCCGGTGCATATGAAAAAAATCCTTATTATCGGTTGTTATTCTTTCAAAGTAACTCATCATTGCATTAGCATCTCCTTCCATAAATTTCAACTTTCGTTCCTTGGCTACCATATTCCGCAAATCTAGTTCTGTTATCACCATATTGTCAAGGCCATTCCTTTCCTTAGCAAGGTAATGTTGTATCTGAGCTATCCCTACCCCAGCTGCACTATCATTGAATAGCTTTCGTCGAACCGCACAATTAACCTCTTCTTTTCGGTACTTGCTTATGTACCTTGTCTTCCCTGGGGTCGGGTTGTGGTTCTGATGACTTAGGTTCACATTCCTAACTTCCCAAGCACCTTCATCGTTAACGCTAGCAAACAACATCACGGGGCAACCACACTTCTTACTTTTCCTAGTAGACACTTCCACCCCATTCCTACCAACAGCAATTGTATTTCCCTTTAGTAATCGACGCTTGTCCACCTTCCCTGCACATTCACACTTCCATGTGTAGTTACGCCATCCCTGCACTCCATCACCATTACGACGTTTGCTACGTCTTTTAGAACCAACAGCCCTAATTACCCCAAATCCCTGTCCTTTTCCATACCTACAAAAGAACTCATCTATGTCCTCCCATGAACCAAACACCATCCCAACAGCTGGTGCAACTGGAGTACTATTTGACATGGTTGAACCTGTCTCCAACTTTGTACATTGTTCAACTTCCTCATGTCCAACCACATCAGCATTCAAGTCCAAGATACCTCGCTCACATGTGTCATACTGACTGTTGTCCTCCACATCCACATACTCCACTAATAAATCATGATTCAAATCAATGTTCATTGTCGACGTAATTTTCTGCAAAATACGTTTGTTTTTCACTAATTAATGCTATCACAATGCGCATTTATAACCAATTATTGTATAACCCTAATCATTTTACTACATAGCATTTAATAAACACTATACCAAACATTACGCGCAAGTCAACATTTATTTCAACATTTTACTACACAGCATTAGTTTTTTTTTTCAGAAATACTCACACCGACATATCATTTATTTCGCGACACCAAATATTCGTAAACAGCGGTTCAAACCCTTTTCAAAGTTTAACATTTTATTCCCATGTTATTAAATTTTCAATTCAACAATCTCATCATAATTATTACACTACAAATTTTTTTAGGATTTAATTCAAAAAACTTACCTCCACCTGCTGATGCTGGTGCTCCATGCTTTCTTCACTTCAAATTCCTTAAATTTTCCTCGTCTTGTCTTCAATAAAGATGAATTTTTCTTTCAAAACACAAACCTCAAAATATTTTCGGTGGTCATTTCATAATATTTCCTCACAATATTTTTTTTCATATTTTAAAGACCCCATTCTCTTCGTCCAGAATACTTTTCTCTTAAAGGTTTCTTATAGGTCACTGTCAGTTTTTTCTTTTCATAAAAATAACCTACTACTTTTCACTTTTCATGTTCCAGGAATTAAGGAAAGAGTCATGTACTGTAGCTTCACCGAACTCAACAAATATTGACGTGGGTTTGGCTGTCTTTGAACTTTGTACTTTTTCTTTGCGGAAATTACCGTTTTGCCCTGGATAGATGAATTGTTTGCCACTATCCGTTAGTGGTTTATCATTTCTCGTTGTTTAGTTTATCCTTTTCAGACCATATTCGCTAAATATGATGGCTTGATCTATTGTAGTACGGAGTAGTAAATTGAATCTATAGAGTTACGAGCTCTTGTCATTTCTTTGATATATAATTTAAACAGAAAACCAGTATGAGTATGAACATAAACTCATTATTATCTATAACAAGTCAAAGTAATGTTACACCATATTTCAGAGTTGGTTGTGTATGTTGGATCAGTAGTGAGTAGACCAGTATTGATTATTGAGAGGAGTTCAAATGATGTGTAATAGTTGTGCTTTTATTGGCTACACAAATCTCTTGTATTAGAATATGTATTCAGTATTTATAAGTGTTTATGTCGGTAATTGTTTGTCAACGGACTCTTAGCCATCTAACTACATAATTCTCGGTGTAAAAAAAAACTACATAATTCTCGATATCCCTTGGTTTTGTTATTTAATATTTGTTATGGGGTAAAATTCCAGTCCACGTGGCAGCAATATAGTGGCAGCATATGTGTACAGGTGGCAGCAAGCGATTGGTTTGAAGATGGAAGCATGGATTGCTGATGTGGCAGGAGGTTAGTTTTGACCTTCCTAAGAAGAAGGAAGTCAGTAGAATTATGGGGAAGACCAGCAAAGAGGTTACAACAACTTAACAAAGATATGGTGGAATCCCTAGAAAATAGGATCTAGAGCTTGCTAGTAGGGAAGTAGTTAAATCCTCCAACGGCAACATAGTATTACACTATAAATAGCTCATTTATGTAGCGTTTAAACATCATCTCATCACACCAACACTTTAGCTTAATCACTCTCTCTCTCTCTATCTCTCTCTCTCTCTCTCTCTATATATATATATATATATATATATATATACATATATATATATACATATATATATATATATATATATATATGATTTTTCTTTCATATTCTTAATTTACCGTCTCTTTCTCTCTAACCTGAGTTGAATGTCCATCTTATCAATCAGGCAAAACCAATGTACTTGTACTGCAATTTGATATTATTATAGTGGATTGGCGGAATACAGATTCCCCCGTGGTTTTCTCCTCATTTAGAGGGCTTCCACGTAAAATTGCCTTGTGTTATTTCTTTATTTTTGCACTATATTTCGCTCATTTATTCTGCCAAGTATTGCAAGTTAATTGTCAACCCCCTTTCCAAGCAAATTGATTGTTGGGCGAAATTTGCCCAAAACAATTTGGCGCCCACCGTGGGGCTGATAATTGAAAAGGCAAATTTGCAAAAATCGTCAATCTCATCAACTTGCCAAAATCGCCAATCTCAGTAACTTGCCAAAATCGCCAATTCAGCAACTTGCCAAGCATTATGGCTGAAATCAACAACGAAGTCGGAACCCCAGCAACTCCCAACACTCCCTTCGAGGTGCCCAATCAGGAGGCTATGTCGCAAATCCTGGGAGCCATTGACGAGATGAAGAAGTCCCTCAGAGAAGAGATTGTCATTCATGGTGTGCAATTCGAAAGCAAAACTAATGCACTCCGCACCCAGATGATGTCCATGGCATCAATTGTGTCCAACTCTCGGAGGCAACTTTCTCATGAAATGGAAGGGCTCATTCCAGTAAGTGAAGATGCCAAATCTGACAATCCGTCAAGTCAAGGAGCCCATCTCGGACCCGTGCCAGGATTAGAGGTAAGATGTCAACAACAAGCAAACGATGTATGCAACTTGGCCAGACAAAATGTGCAAAATGTCATACCTACAAATGCAACTTCAAATCTATTGTCTGAACGTCTCATGTAGGTTGAAGAGATGATCCTCAAGATTCCAGGAGTCCCGAGGCCCGTCGAGAAAGTTGCCCTGACTAGCTATGCAGATTCGCCATTTGCAGATGCCATTGCCCTAGTAGAAATTCTGAAGCGTTTTGCCGTCCCTGCCATGAAGCTATATGATGGAATGGCATATCACAGTGAGCATGTTAGAGGATGATTATCATTCCAATACCCCACGAGATGCGCGAAGCTTGCATGTGCAAGGGATTTGGGTCGACTTTATCAGGTCTCGCCCTTCAATGGTTCATTAATCCACCTAATGGTGCTATTTCTAGTTTTGCAAGATTGGTGGACATGTTCCACCTCCAATTTGCAGTAGCAGACGCCTTGAAAAGCAAACCAGCGACTTGTACCGAGTTGTCCAGAGGTATGGCAAACCGCTAAGAGACTACCTCAACAGATTCAATCGCGAGAAAGTCTCTATCCCAAGATGCGATGCTCCTTCAACCATAGAGCCCTTCCGAAGAGGTTTGCTCGTAGAATCAGATTTGTAAAAGGAATTGAAAAAATACCCTTGTCCGACGTTTGAAGATGCCCAAGCCAAAGCTCTTGCGCAAATCTGGTTTGAGGAAGATTTTGACACCAGAAAGGGAGCAACTCCCTAGGCAACTTTCCAGGCAACTTCCTAGGCAATTTTCCAAGCAACTTCCTAGGCAACTTTTCGTACAACTTCGTAGGCAGATCCCAGCAAGAAATAATGAGCAAGATGGCAACTCAACAAGCATCTTCTCGTGGCAAACTCAACATGCATCTTCCCATGGCAGATCAAATAAAGCATCTTCCCGTAGCAAACCAAGAATTCATAGGCAAAAGAGTAACATGTTATTTCTGTCTTTTACTTTCATTTCTATTTTTATGCAAGCGAATAGCCAATCCTTTAACTGGATTTGTTTTGCAAGACTCTTGAAAACTACCGTCCAATGGCAATTTCGCCCGATCATGAAACAATATTCAATGGCAATTTCGCCCGATTACAAAACAATATTCAAATGGCAATTTCACCCGGTAACAAAACATGCGCAAACTATTGGTATGCCCTTTCAAAAGAAGGGGAAAATGCCTATGCAAATTACAAAAAAAATGAGTACGAAAAGCAACTTCAAAACGGGTCAACGTTTTAGTTTGCTACAACATGCATGCATGATACAAATGAAACACGTCATTCCGAGCGAAATGACAAGCAAAACAAAAGCAAATCTCAAACAAACATATACAAATTGCTTCCAACAAGCAACATACGAGAAGCATATACAAAATGCTTCTAACAAACAAAGAGCATATACAAAGTGCTTCTAGCAACTACATACAAATGGCAAAATATTGAGTCATATTCACTTTCAAATTGTCACATAAGGAATTTGCAAAACATCATCTCGACATGCGTTTTGCAATATTCTCATACGCAACCAAGTAATATTTCAATACAGAATTTCCTAATTTGTCATCATCGCTTCAACCAAATCAGGAAATTGGGGGATATTGTTATGGGGTAAAATTCCAGTCCACGTGGCAGCAATATAGTGGCAGCATATGTGTACAGGTGGCAGCAAGCGATTGGTTTAAAGATAGAAGCACGGATTGCTGATGTGGCAGGAGTTTAGTGTTGACCTTCCTAAGAAGAAGGAAGTCAGTAGAATTGTAATACTCCGTATTTTTGGGGGTTATTCTTTTATAAATAAGAAAATATGAAGAATAAAGTAAAAGTATTTTTAATATTATTTGTAGAAAAGTATAGTTCGGGTAATTCTAGAGTTATAAATTAAATATGCAACCTACTTTTGTACCTAATTATATTTTAATTTGGTTTTGTTTTATTTTTCAAATAAATAAAATAAGAAATAGGAATTCGATTTGGAAACAAATCCTATTAAACCTAGGTTTCTCATGCTATAAAAAAAATTAAAAAAAAAAATCCTATTTTTTATTTCGATCAGCCGTTATTTTTCTTCCTTGACCCCAAGACTTTCTCTTTCCTCCTCTTCTCCTCCTGCGTTCTTTTCTTCCTCCCCTCCTGCACTATTTTCTTCTTCGCTCCCCTGAGCTTTCGTCGGTATTCAAGTGGTGTGTGCGAGTCGAGCGTGTTGTGCGAGACTCGAGGGTGCGAGTGTGTGCTGGGCTGTGTTTGAGAGTCGGAGTGCGTGGTGCGAAGGTGAGCGGGCTGTGCGTCGAGGCAAGTGCTGGGCGTCGAGGCTCGTGCGGGTTCTGCCGGAGGTCCAGCGACTGGTCGCAGGTCGTGTCGCGCGAGTTATTGCGGTATTGCTGGAAGTGTCGCGCGCGAGACTCGAGTGGCTCGAGTTGTGAGTCGTGGTTGTGCAAAGTGGTGCGAGTGGTGTGAGTTGTGTTGCGCAGTCGGAGGTTCGTGGCTTGCCAGTGTGCGCGTGGTGGTCGGCGCAGCCGTGGTCGCCGGTGTTCTTCTGGTGGTCATTCTTTCTCTTTTCTTCTTTAAATTAAATTATAAAATCTGATTTTGTTATTCTTGTGTAACTTTGATTAAGTTTTGTAATTATAAATAAAGTATAGAATTAGTAATAGATATCTGATTTATAATGATGTTGTAGTCCTTATGATTATTCTATGTCTCAAAACTGATTTATATAATACTTGTGTATATAAGGGTTTAAGTTGGTTTTGTAAATAAAGTATAGTAAAGTTAAAGGAAATCAGATTTTTGATTATACTAATAGTTTTTAAATAAAATTTTAATTCTCAATTATGATTTTATTACACTTATGTATATTTGTGTAAGTTTTGTTATTATAAACCAAGTATTATATAAGTTAACAAAAATTAGATTTGCAAACATATAATTAAGTTCTAAATATGTTAGTTTCAATAAAGTTTATGAAAGAAAAGTTTAACCAACAAGAACGTTTATTTTATTAGTCGAAACACTAAGTTTTACCTAGTTAGTTAAGCTGGTTTTATTTTAATGATATCAAGGACTTAGAACTGAATTACTTTTATTATTCGATTAGGTCTCAATTTCATAAGCGGAACGTTTTAAGTAGTCAGCGAAGATTCTCCGTTACAAGGTACGTACGCGTACTAGTTCAATTGGGTATGTTAGTATCATGTTTAGGTTATGAATTCTGTCATTGAAACCTAGAATCATGATAGGGAACAATTGTATGGTTATGATTGATGAGATTGTTTGGTAACATGAAATCAATTGGAAATCTGTATGTACTTCCTTGTTGTATGACTTGTGAGTTGAAATGCATTATTATTGGTTTGCGTAATTCTATCGTATCACAAGCATGAAATGAGAATTGGATTGGAATCTTATGATTTATTGATGTAGCAAGGATGTTACAATAAGTTGCTTAAACTAAAGAATTGATCAATGTATCTAAGAAGGAAAATTAAATGATTATATGCATAATGTTGTATGAATGAATATCAATAAGAAGGATCTTTGGCGATAAACTTGTAGTTGGAATCCCTACAAGTATGAACAATGGGGGGAGTGTGGGACTTGTTCTACACTCCTACGCAGGCCTACTGTGACGACAGTAGTGTCCTTATAAATTTTGATAACTCAAGTAGGCGGAAGGCTCCGTACGATCTTAGGGGTATGCATACTAAGGTGATGGGTGTGGAACGGAACAAAACCGTAATTACATTTCATCTAATATACCAAGTTGTCTGTTAAGGATTAAGTAGCCCGTATGATTCTAGAAAGATGACGGTGCCCGTTCGATGCCAAATAAATTGTGAAAACGGAATTTAATGATTTTGTAGTATCGTGTTTTGGAATTGTTATTATTATTCTAATTATGTTTTGTGTATTATGTAACTGATTATGTACATACTCAAGCATAGGCGATTGTTTGTTATTTGTGTTGTTTGTTGACCTGTGATGAACTATTGATGTTTCAATGGGGAGCAGCTTAGGTATGCTGGTGATGCTGCATGAGTTTGAGCATACGGGGGATATTCATTGGTTAATAAATTTTTAAAGTGTTTTGGTTGAATATTCTAGAGTTTGTTTATGATTCACTTAGCTAATGGTTTAAATAAAAGGGGTCAATGGTGATTCCCGAGTTGTAGTTTAAAGTTAACATTTTATTTCCGCTGCAATGTAGTTTTCATAATAAGGAGTCGTTAACGTTTCAATTTCAATAAGCCTTGCGTTTCACCGCGGCGGTAACACTCCCAAAGTCGATGCAACGTAGTTTAGACGAGTATGGATTTTGGGGGTGTTATAAGAATTATGGGAAAGACCAACAAAGAGGTTACAAAAACTTAGCAAAGATATGGTGGAATACCTAGAAAAGAGGATCTAGAGCTTGCTAGTAGGGAAGTAGTTAAATCCTCCAACAGCAACATAGTATTACACTATAAATATCTCATTTATGTAGCGTTTAAACATTATCTCATCACACCAACACTTTAGCTTAATCACTCTCTCTCTCTCTCCATCATTTTTCTTTCAAATTCTTAATTTGCCATCTCTCTTTCTCTCTAACCTGAGTTGCTCGTCCGTCTTGCCAATCAGGCAAAACCAATGTACTTGTACTGCAAATTGATATTATTATAGTGGATTGGTGGAACACCGATTCCCCCGTGGTTTTCTCCCCATTTAGAGGGTTTCCACGTAAAATTGCCTTGTGTTATTTCTTTATTTTTGCACTATATTTCGCTTATTTATTCTGCCAAGTATTACAAATTAATTGTCAACCCCCTCTCCAAGCAAATTGACCCTTGTGTGAAATTTGCTCAAAATAATATTCTAGATTTTTCTAGGTACACTTAGTTAGAGTACATGATAGATTTTTCTAGATTAATTTTTAACAGTAGTGTACATTATCGGCAATTAGGCGTGCAAGTATAACCAATCTTGCTTGGTGAAGGTGGTGGGGAACTCACCTTGTGACTTTGATGTCACAAGTTTGAACCCCACTACCTACTTGTGCTTGGGAGTAAGGATTCCCTTAATCATGTCCCCCTTACTCTTAAGTCTTAAGCGTGCAAGTATGGCCTTGTATAGGTATGAGGATTTGGAACAACTTGTGAAACATATTCAGTGGTAGTCCTCCTCCACCTGTCAAAGACCATTCCTCGTTAACTCTGATAACTGACTTCTGGCATAATTCAGACACAGATAGCGGCTCGGAGAAAGAAGTTTTTTCCAAATGTTATAAAGCTCGCCAATACGCTTAAAGCTGAGAATGTGTGGGAGAATTTGAAACTTAGGGATCCAAAATTCAGTTAAAACAGCATCATCTAGCTCCAACCTCTGATCTAAGATGGTTGAATCTTTACTAAATATCTGCATTAGACCTACAAGCCCGTCGTGATCATTGGGAGAAAATATAAATATCAAATTGCCTAGCACCGTGCTGGTTTAGCTTGACCGCCTTTATAGGGTTGTCTCACGAGTTTGAAGTCATCAAAAGCTACTCATGTAGAAGTAGAACGCCGAAAACAAAGAATCATAAAGGGAACTTCAATAATTTTTCCTGTTTCTTGTTCCCGAAGCATGTAAAGAACTATGTGAGGTGCACGTGTAAGTCTGCATCTGAAAATGGAAATCAATAGCTCGAATCAGACCACAGTTTCATCTCATAAAGAAATCATAAAATGTGATTTCGTGCCAAGTTTTTTCATAAGGTGCCTTCTCACAAATACTGACATTTAAAAGGTAATCTTTAACAAATTTTCTATAAGCATGCTAGAATATTCATATATTCACTTGGAATCTTTATAAAGATATTTTCCCTAAGTGACAGTTTTCGCATAGTAATACCATTGGGTTCCAATGATATACTATCAGTCTAACATGGAGAAAAGGAAAACAACCCCAGGTTTCTCTGTTGCTCTGCCATTTATGACAAAAAATTAGGAGCAAGACAATGTTTACCTTAATTGTGACCCTTCAATCCTTTATAATATGGACCATAAACTGCAATATGCCAATATATCAGTAATACGAGTATCATTTAGTTACTAGGAGTACACAATTTCTCTATCCAATATCATGATGGACATCAACAGGGCGCAGGGGACGCTGGGAACAACCTCATAACTTACGTGAGGAGGGGCAAGAAGGGAATTGTGCCACTGCAGGACAAAGGCTGAAGGGAATGTCAGGCTAGACAGAATATCTCTTGGGATTTACACCTGGCAATGATTGCAAATGATGAGGTGTCCTCTAGGAAATTGCTGTAAGGATGAGGGAAGCTTCCTGCACTCTCATTCAGTAGTTTAAATAGTAGGCCTTGTAATAAGTTCAGGAGAGAAGAATTTTGATTATTAATATTGTAGTGGGAGATTGCTCACATCTCGAAAGTTGAGCTATTTTGTATTGAGACCTGGGTTTAATCCCTAAATCAATCAACTATCCTTCATTTTCTGCCCTAAAAAACGGTAACTTATTTCAGTTTTTATCAACTTGGTATCAGAGCCGAACCTTTCTGGGAAGAGAAAGTTGAGTTTTTTTTATTAAAAAAAAAAAAAACAGCAATGGCACCGACTCACCAGCAAAGAATCGAACAGTTGGAGTTGGACTTGGCAGGGTTCAACACCACCTTGACTGAAGTCATGACCAACCAGCAGACGCTGGGGGAGAAAATGGCGAACGAAATGGGGCAGTTGGCTCAAAGGCTTGAAGGGAGGATTGATCGGAATCGGGAGACACAGGAAGGTGTCCTGAATGTGTTGAGGAATGAGCAGCGGCGTTTCATGGAGGAGATGAGAGCCACGTTGCTAACCTTCAGAAATCGCGAAGAAGACTCCTCGGCCACTTTTAGCGTGCACCAACCACAACCACAACCACAACCCCATCCACAACCACAACCCTTTTTTTTTGAAGAAACACCCCCCCCCACAACTTAATCAACCCACCCCCGCCGCCGTCTTGGGAAATTGGCGATTTAAGAAACTAGACCTACCCTTATTTGACGGCGTGAACCCGGATGAATGGATTATGCGCGCTGAGCGCTACTTTAAATTCCACCGGTTGGAGGAAACGGAGAAGGTCGAAGCTGCGGTTGTCGCGTTGGAGGGGGATGCCCTTCTGTGGTTTCAATGGGAAAACGTGAGGAGGGAAGTGCAGACTTGGGCCGAGCTTAAAGGGCTGGTTTTGCGCCAGTTCCGACCTACCGCCGCCGGGCACCCTTCACGAGCAATGGTTAGCTCACAAGCAAAACTTGGATGGGGTGGGCGATTACCGTCGCAGATTCATCGAGCTCTTGGCTCCACTCGTGGGAATTCCGGAAGAGGTCGCGAAAGGCCAATTTATTTTGGGGCTGAATGATGATATTCGGGCCGAGGTCCGCCTTTTGGGCCCATGGAACCTTGACATGGCCATGGACTTAGCCATTAAGGCTGAGGATAAAATCAAATGCTCCTATTCCTACAGACCCGGCCCAAGTTCCTCTAAAAACTATTACACCCCCCACTCTCAGCCTAAACACACAAATACCGTGGTGTCTACCTAGTCCCAAGCTGGATCTACAAGTTTCACCAACCACCCACCAAAATACATCTCAAACTTTCCCCAATCTAACCCTTTCCCAAGCCGATCTAACCAATCCTACACCTCACCTAAGACCAGTGGCGATGTACGAAGGTTATCTGACCAAGAAATGAAGGCTAGGAGAGATAAAGGTCTCTGTTTTCGTTGCGATGACAAGTGGCATATTGGCCACCGTTGTCGAAGGAAGGAACTTAGCGTTCTAGTGGGGAGCGAACATCCGGAGGAAGAAGAAGTTCAGGTCGAGGCAGAAGGAGGTCACGAGGAGCCACCAGGGGTGGGGGAACCAGAAATTTCATTGAACTCAGTTCTGGGCTTTTGCAATCCGAAAACAATGAAATTAAGGGGGGAAGTGCAGGGTCAAGATGTAGTAGTGATGATTGACCCTGGAGCTACTCATAACTTCGTATCTACAGCACTAGTGGAGAAACTCTCACTACCCATCACTCCGACAAAAGGGTTTGGTGTCACTCTTGGGACAGGAGAATCAGTGCAAGGCCAAGGTGAATGTAAGTCTCTCCTTTTGAAATTACAAGACATTGAGATCATTGAAAATTTTCTGCATCTTGAATTAGGAAACTCTGATTTGATTTTGGGTATACAATGGCTTGAAAAATTGGGAACTATGACCAATAACTGGAAAACTCAAACCCTTAAGTTCAGTGTAGGGCACGAGACGGTTACTTTGAGGGGAGATCCATCTTTGGGGAGGACCTTAATCTCACTCCGAGCCATGATGAAAACCTTGGTGAAAGAAGGCAGGGGGTATTTAGTAGAGTTGAATGGTCTGGAGGGTCTAGACAAACCACAAAACACCATCCCATCTTTCCTTGAACCCCTCCTAAATCAGCACCACAAAATTTTCTCTTTGCCCAACCCATTACCGCCACCCAGGGGGCATGAACATGCCATACACCTGAAAGAAGGCAGTGACCCCATCAGTGTTCGACCTTTTCGATACCCCCAGATTCAAAAGGACGAGATAGAGAGGCTTATACAAGACATGCTTCAAGCTGGTTTTATCAGGCCATCCTCTAGCCCCTTCTCGAGTCCAGTGTTGCTTGTTAAGAAAAAAGATGGAAGTTGGCGATTTTGTGTTGATTATCGCGCTTTGAATAAGGCGACCGTACTCGACAAATATCCCATCCCCGTAATTGATGAACTCTTGGATGAACTTAGGGGAGCAACTATTTTTTCCAAACTGGACCTTAAGTCGGGATACCACCAAATTAGAATGAGGAAGGGTGATGAACACAAAACCGCTTTTAGAACACACCAAGGGCATTACGAGTTCATGGTAATGCCTTTTGGCCTCACAAATGCCCCCGCCACTTTTCAATCCTTAATGAACGATGTCTTCCAACCATATCTCAGAAAATTCATCCTTGTTTTCTTCGACGACATCCTGATTTACAGTACATCCCCCGAGCTCCACAAAGAACATTTGCACCTAGCCTTAACCCAGCTCACCCATTATCACTTATATGTAAACCTTGCAAAGTGTGAGTTTGGCAAACAGGAAATAGCTTATTTAGGGCATGTAATTTCAGCCAATGGTGTGTCTGTGGACCACACTAAAATTTCTGCCATGGTTGATTGGCCTACACCCAGCAACATCAAGGGGCTCAGAGGTTTCCTGGGGTTAACTGGGTATTACCGCAAATTTGTCTCTGGATATGCTAAAATTGCTGCCCCCCTAACTCAGCTCCTCAAGAAGGACAATTTCTCCTGGTCTGCGGAAGCTCAGCATGCTTTTAACAAACTCAAACGAGCCATGACTATGGTGCCCACCCTAGCATTACCAGATTTCACGAAAACATTTACAGTAGAAACGGATGCATCAAGCTACGGTCTGGGGGCAGTCCTCACTCAAGAAGGGCACCCCATAGCTTTTTTCAGTCAGACACTTGGACCACGAGCCAAAATGAAGTCAATATATGAAAAGGAGATGATGGCTATTGTGCTCGCGGTTTTGAAATGGCGGCACTACCTTTTGGGCAGACGGTTTACTATTAAAACCGATCAACAAAGCCTCAAGTTCCTAATGGAACAGAGAGAAATTGGTCCCGAGTACCAGCGCTGGGTCAGCAAACTACTGGGTTACACTTTTGATATAAGCTACAGGTCAGGGGTGACCAACACCGTAGCAGATGCCCTCTCTAGGCAGTCTGCGGGAGAGGCTGAGTTGAGCATCCTTAGCACCGTCTGCTCCTTTGCTTGGGATAAATGGCTACCTACAATTCAGAGCGATCCCTTCGTAGCACACATCACAGAGAGGGTTCTGAAAGGGGAGAACCACCCGAAGGGGTTCACTATTCAGGCAGGGCAACTGATGTATAAAGGGAGGTTGGTTTTACCCAGTAAGTGCCCTTTAATTGCTGAGCTATTGCACGAATATCATGACAGCCCCAAGGGAGGACATTCTGGTGACCTGAAGACTTACCAGAAGATAGCATCATAATGGTACTGGCCTGGTATGCGACGGGAAATAGCGAGGTATGTGCAATCTTGTCATGTTTGTCAACAAAGCAAGCATTCCTCTCCCACACCGGGGGGGTTGTTGCAACCTCTCCCTATTCCTTCCCAAGTTTGGGAGGAGCTTAGCATGGATTTTGTGGAGGGCCTTCCGTCATCTCAGGGGAAAGACACGATAATGGTTGTAGTGGATAGGCTTACGAAGTATGCTCACTTTGTAAGCTTAAAGCACCCTTTTTCCGCACCCACTGTTGCTGAAATTTTCACAAAAGAAATCATCCGTCTTCATGGCACCCCCCTCAAGATTGTCTCTGACAGGGACAAAATTTTCCTCAGCATGTTCTGGAAAGAAATTTTCAGACTACAAGGCACTACCCTCAACTACAGTACCGCTTATCATCCACAGTCCGATGGACAAACAGAGGTAATTAACAGAAGTCTGGAGAGCTATCTAAGGTGCTTTATAGGGGGTAAACCCAAGTCATGGTGTAAATGGCTTCATTGGGCTGAGTATTGGTACAATACCAGCTGGCACTCGGCCACTATGTGCACTCCTTTCCAAGCCCTCTATGGAAGGGAGCCGCCGCATCTAACCAGATATACAGGGAGACAAACAGCAGTATCCTCAGTAGAAGAACAGCTGCTCGAACGTGATTCTATCCTAGATGAGCTCAAGTTCAATCTCTTGAGGTCTCAACAACTCATGAAGGGGTATGCTGATAACAAGAGACGCCCGGTTTCTTTCCAACTGGGGGATTTAGCATATTTAAAACTCCAGCCATACCGACAGAAATCCCTCTCTAAGTCCCTGAACGACAAGCTGTCAGCACGCTACTATGGTCCTTTCGAGGTAATCCAACTAGTAGGCCCCTTGGCTTACAAACTACAGCTTCCTCCTACTGCAAAGATCCACCCTGTATTCCATGTTTCGCAACTTAAACACTCAGTGGGTCCTCTCCCTGTTAATCCCACAATCCCCCCACAACTCTCCGCTGATCTGGTCATGGAGACAGAACCAGAGGAGCTGCTGAACATCAGGACCACGCGGCCAGGGGCCCCTAACCCAACTGAAGTTCTGATCAAATGGAAGGATCTTCCACCATATGAAGCAACCTGGGAAGATTTCTCTATGATGGTCTCTCGGTTTCCCTCTTTCCACCTTGAGGACAAGGTGGTTCTTTGGACCCAGGGTAATGATGGACATCAACAGGGCGCAGGCGACGCTGGGAACAACCTCATAACTTACGTGAGGAGGGGCAAGAAGGGAATTGTGCCACTGCAGGACAAAGGCTGAAGGGAATGTCAGGCTAAACAGAATATCTCTTGGGATTTACGCCTGGCAATGATTGCAAATGATGAGATGTCCTCTAGGAAATTGCTGTAAGAATGAGGGAAGCTTCCTGCACTCTCATTCAGTAGTTTAAATAGTAGGCCTTGTAATAAGTTCAGGAGAGAAGAATTTTGATTATTAATATTGTAGTGGGAGATTGCTCACATCTCGAAAGTTGAGCTATTTTGTATTGAGACCTGGGTTTAATCCCTAAATCAATCAACTATCCTTCATTTTCTGCCCTAAAAAACGGTAACTTATTTCAGTTTCTATCATATCAGTCAAGTGCAAATGCAAGCTTTAAAATCAAAGAGGTAAGAAATAAAGAAATCCAGAAGAAGCAAACTAATACAAACTTCATTATATAACCAGAATTTACACCAGATGGAACTCAACTTACAAGCCCCCCATCAAAGCAGCAGCAGTAGTTTTCACTTTACAGAAGAAAGAATACTATTTTTAAGATTTGAGAAAACACTTGGAAAAAAGGAATACTAATCCTAGTAAAATTAGACTGGAATTTACGAAACTCGTCCACCATCCAGTCCTTCAAATGTTACAATTGACGTGTCCAGATAGTAATTGATATTTCCTTGCCGTAAATTACATTTTCACCACTTTCTGGGCACTCTTTAACATCTTCAACCTTCTCTCTGTTTCTTTACCTGCAATGTGCAATGACACACTAAATCAAACTGCCATATCATACAGACCGGATATGTGCAAAATGCAAACCAGTACCAACAACTGCAACCCCCTGTTTTTCTCTAAGCTTTTTAAGAGACGATCAGCTACATTCGAGATGATAACATGACCTAGTAATTCTAGGTTAGTATAGCATCATAATTTTCAACTCTTGCTAAATCTAGGAAAAACAGCACACTATCAACTTAAAGTGGTTATCTTCCTATATATGCAATGCTGAAGGTGCTGGTGCATCCTAACCAGAGGGAAATCAGGTCTTCTATAGGTTGAAACATACAGTGAGACATAGTTTCTAAAACCTGGAATATCCACATCCTATATCCAAAAAAGCAGATACGCCAACTAATGATCTAAGAGCCTAAAATGGACAAAATGCACTCGTCTCTACCCCGCCGGGAACCCCAACCCCAAATCACTTGATCCAAAAAACAGCCAGCAGAGAAATAGTCCATGCAACAGCATCATTAACCATGAACTAGACTTCATCATCACAATCAAATGTATTCTTCGTTAAACATCCTTTTTGTTTACCTAATATGTAAAATATCAAAAGCATAATATCAAATTGAACCCCATTCCCTCATAGAAGTAGCTATGTTCACATCAAATTAATATAAGTATGTTTCATAGCATAAAGAAGCTAAAAAGTTGAGCCGTTGTAAAAGTTCTCCATTACATAGTAAAAGAATGGGTGACCAAAGTTAGTATAGGAAAAGGACAAACATGGGTAATCATTGTGAAACTATAGATATTTATATCGCAATGGTCGGTCTAATGACTTCCAAAAATGTTGCTTAATTAAGAGACTTGTGAGTGTAATGCCTACGCAAAAGATGAGTACTTTAGCAGATCCTATTATAATTGTCAGTATATTTCAATATTTCCATTACTTATCCAATTGTCTTTCCCTAGCCAAAACATCATTCCCATCACTAGAATGTGAAAGGTGATATATATACCAAATGCGACAGCAGACGACTCATTTGGGAAAGAAAGGGACAGTAGACCCAACAGATAAAAAGGGATTTTTGGTTTTCATATTTAATCAAGTTCAGAGCTAGACCACCATATACATAAAGGTCTTTTCAAGTACTACCAGAAGACGAGGCGAACGTCGAGGAGATGCGAAGAGATGAGGTGATTTGGAGCCTTGTCCATGATTGGTCTTAATATTTCTGTTGACTTCTCTAAGAGGGAGTGGTGATTTACTTCTGCTATCAGTTGAAACTGAGGAAATTGGGGCGGATAAAGATATACTGGTACAATCTTGATCCTGATATATGAAGTCAGATATAGACCCTGAGAAACAAAGAAGATTTACATATATTAGATACGCCAACCACAGAATCCGTCGAACTAAATGATGCAGAGGCAAGGTCTTTAACATTAGAAGTTCAGAACTTTGCATTTCGAAATCAAGCAAAACTGCAACAGCTCCATAAGTTGAGGCAACAGCTGACATAAAGCTTGTTGATCTCCGAGGAACATGATTTCAATATGAATGAGTACTACAAAGAAAAGAGATTTACAGGGCCTCCATCTACGCTTTTACTGCGAGACATTATCATGAGTAAGAGCATACCTGATGCTGCAGCTTGAAATTTTCCTCTCATAATTCTAACAAATCTGAATAAGCCATTGCTTTTGTTTAACTCAAGGACCAGATCTTCCATGTCATTTAAAAGTGGCTTACAATCAAGCACTGCGGCAACAATTTCATCATAAGTAAAGCTTATACACAAGAAACAAATTCCTTCACTGTCCAACATAAGTAAAAAGATATCAGATATGAAAGAACATGCTTCACATTCATAACGCAGGACTTACGAGTATATGTTTCATTCGCATGGCGAACAGTGAAAGAATACTCCTCAGACGGACAATTTTTATTGATGTTAGTAAATGTGAATGTTACACCTACCCAAAGAGACAATTACGAGAGTTAAGAAATTGACATAACAAGAAGAATGCATGTTTTACAAATAGTGAAAAAGTTCAAAATTACCATGTCCCCCATCAATACGGAAACCAAGTACCCTGTTGTACCATATAAATGCTTCTTGTATTTCTTCTTTGTTCCTAAAAGCTTCATGACTTTTCTCTTCAGATTCAGCAAGAGCTTTTAAAATTTTAAATAAAAGGAATGAGTAAAAGTACAGATATACTCAGACATTATAGCATCACAAAATTTGACGCATAGACAATAAAATTGCTTCATGGTTTCAAAGGATAATAGAACATAGGAAAAATGCAACACGATGAGAGATTTAAGTATTTGACCCTTGACAATAGATAGAGAGATCCAAATTCGCACAACTTCACCAGTATACAGTCAAGACTAGTTGAGAATAATTTAGGAACCCACCAAAAAGTCAAAGCCTAGTAACGAAAAAAGCATAACATACAGAAGGCACACATTATCACGAGTTATCCTTAAAGCATCAGCTTTCATCACAAACTGGATAGGATATGCTGAACATGGTAATGCAAGTCTAGTTATATCGGGAATTGAAATCTATACTCAGAAGCAGCAAATAAAAGCTGCATGTGAAGAAAATCTCCACTCAAAGAGTGAAATTCTCCACTGATGACAAGGCAATGCATGGCAAAGAATGCATATAATACTGACAGAGGCCACCCCTATAAAAGAGAAGACACCAACTAGAAACCTGCAAATAACCAGATGCATGATTATATCCACCTTGCCAAGCCTGTTTTATTTCACAACCCCTATTTCCATTCAAATAAACCATAACTACCAGAAAACATAAGGCAGGAAGAAGCAAAGAAATCAATAATATGGCAACCAGACTCAACATTTTATTTCATAGTTGAGAGACATTCCTAAGTCCATCTTACCCTCTTTGGCTCTTCATTCCAATATCCTCCTACCCTCTACAAAACAACTTCAAACAAATAAGATCATAGGGCTCATAGCCAGTATCGAGTTCATATTCTTCTCCATAGGCATTTGTTTGCTAGTAAAGGAGCACAAAGTATATGAGATGCCAATCTAAAATTCCGAAAATTCTTGAAATGAGGCTCATTAAAGAGGATCACAAGCTGGCCACCCATTAGGACAAAGGTCCCAAAAGACTTGAACTTTGAAGATACATATGATATACATTGTCATTCATATGTGATACTCCCGATCCTCCTCCTAATTAATCTATTTCACCCCATTCAAGTGTATATTAGAGGATCTCATTAAGGTCAGTCAAGGTCACAATGAAGCAAATGCTAAAGAAATTTAATGGTAACCATCATATTCATATGCACCCTCATACAAACAAGAGCCAAGTTACTATCAAGTGAGAGTAATGTCCAACATAACAAATAAAGCAGTAACTAAAATAGCACTTTTCCTCTAGAATAAAGGCTTTATTTGTTTTCAAATGAGCAAGAGCCAATTGAATCTTGATTATCTATACTGAAATCTACCATAATTCTAGGGTAACAAGAGGCAAAAGGTTACCAAGTAATACATAGTCACGAATACTACATAAAAAGATCATGGTAATGGGTTTCGAACTATTAGGGTCATTGCCATCCAACAAGTGAAAGTTGTATTAAGATCACTCTCATATCAACACCTAACCATTCTGCAACGAAAACTGAGAGTAGAGATAATTTCATTTCCATCTTTATTTGGCCTGCGGAAGGAGTGGAGTGACATTGGAGGATAAAAATATTATATACTAACTCACTTCACTCAGTAATGAAGAGCAGTTATAATCACTGTCAATCCAAAACATCATAACCACATAATTATTCATAACTCAAATCTGCATTGGAAAGTAGTAGACAACACTAACTTTGTGCAAATAACCTACTTAAAAAAAAAAAAATATCAATCAATTGCAAGGAAAAGTTTTACTTCTGGACTGTTCAGATAAGATGGCTGCATATTCATCTTTTCTGGATGCTTGATCTCGTACAATTTTCTGAAGCTCATCCACTTTTACTCTTGTTTCTGAAAGAGAGTCCGTTACTGCAATCCTTTTGGCCTCCCTCCGTGTCTTAACTGTGAACACAAGAAAAAAATAAAGGAAACTACATCAAAAGGCTTGCTAATTGCAAGACAAGATCTCTAGATTTCTTGACTTGTGTACATGTTGGTCTTCAAAGACACTTATGCTACCTAATGGATGTAATTGGTCTATAGGCCCATCCGCCCATCAATCATTTAATAGTGCTAAGCACTCGACTAATTACTCACAAAATCAAAAAAAAACAAATGCATAATAGCAACCAAAGACATATTTATATTCCTTAATCTGGAAAATTGAGACAGATACAATGTTCACATTTAAGAGATGAACTCTCTTCCAAGTAGCTTCTCTTTCCATTTTCTTAATGATTTCTAATTTATGTTCTCTTGATTACTTCTCCACTACTCTTCTAAAAAACTTCCTGCACAATTTCTAAGATACCCCCTTTTGAGGTGACCCCACTTCATGCACACTTCCCCAAGCTCACTAACTATCCCACTACTGAAGGTAAGATTACTTAGCTGTCCTCCTAGCGTAGGTGGCTGCTGCTGATATGTTGCATATAGCTACTACCCCCCAAATACTAATTAGTGACAATACAAAGTGAGTAGATTTAGGTCTATGATTCAAAACGGCATGAAACTTAATGGTAAGAATCATCAAGAATTAGAGTAATAAACTGCACATTAAAGTGGATGGTTTCATAATTAAAGCAATGAAGCAAGTGAACATTAAGAATAGAGAACAACATTACCTAGGAGTATGTACAAGCCCTATGTCACAAGGATAACCTAGCCATGCATTATAATGTATGTCATACATCATCTGGAAGCCATGTTACGGGTCTGGATATAAGCAAATGCAAATACAGCAATAATTAAGGTAAACTATGAAGCAGAGGGATCATAAAAATTTCACCATCAATGCAACTCAGTTACAAATCAAGGGATGCACCATTTGACAAAGGGGTAATATTATTCATTTAAAACACAGCTACAAAGAACAAACAAATCAGAACGATTGTTGATGTGTCAAAAAAAGCTTAAATACTAAGCCAAAAACTTGAGCATAAACCGCAGCATAGCATATACTTGCCCGAGGTATAATCTGTCTTGTCCTTGTTTTAAAGGTTCCAGATTGGAAATGCTCAACTCATTAGATCTTGAGAAAATGTTTGGAGAGAAGAGCAATCTTTTTCTGCTTCTCTCTGTGATAGTATTGTACACTCTGCATTATGCTTCTGTCTACACTCACCATACTAGCAATGGTTGGGATAATCACTTATGGAGGCATCTCTGTGAGAGGGAAATACATGAGCTAGCCTAGATTTTCGAGGTTCCATCTTCTCAACTATTAAAGGTGGGGGATTGCAAGAGGTGGTTAGGTGATTCGAAGCTTCTCTTGTGATTCCTTTTTGGTTTGCCTACCGTTGGCTCGGAGTCGTATCCCCGGTTCACAGTTTTTATTTCAAAGTATCGGGCTCCTCTTGAGGTGAGAGCTCTTGTGTGGACTTGACGTTAGGCTGAGTTTTGAGTCAACACTCAACACTAACAACATGCTCCAAAGGAAAAGATCATTGATAGCTATTTTGCCGGATAAATGCATGTTGTGCATGCCACTAGTGAAGTCTGCTCGTATGCCTTCCTTTATCGTTAGATGGCATGTAAATATGCAACATTTGGAGGCTTTTCCTGTGTAAGGGGCAGTCCTGAACTTTCCCTGGTACTGTTTAAATTAGCTGCCGCTGCAGGATTTTTTTCGGGCTTTGAAAAGGCCAAGGAGAAGAAGATGCTGCGATGGAATGTATTTGCGATTATATATTTTTCGGTTAGAACACAATGCGCAGGTTTTTCTGGAACCATCTAACTAGTGATTTGCTGTAGAATATAATTACTAGTTCAACAGCAAGCGTAGATTACAAATTAATCCAGTTCCTTTATGAGAATCTTCCTTACAGGTTTTCATGAGATTAGTCTCTCAAAGAATATCTAGATATTGTTGAAAATATTAACCGTAACAGACTTCTAGATTTAAAGGTGTCTCTCCAATTTAATATGATCTAGAAGCCTAGTGATAATCATCAATACAAGGTTAAAAAGTGAGGACCGGGGAAAAAATCATCAGACGTGGTTGTGTTCGCGTTTTGGTTGCCTTTTCGCAAACTCGCAAAGCGGCTTGTAACGGATTAATGGAATGGATCACTGAAGAGAGGACACCTTTTCCGCCTATGTAATCCAATACACTTAAGTGTTCTACATATAATCTTGATGGCATGTAGTAACTAGGATAATGCTAATATTAACAGAAGTTGTTCCATAAAATTAGTTTATTAAGAGAAGCACAAAAGAGTAAGTCAGCTCCCCTACGAAAAATAGTTAGGTATTGGGCAACAACTTAAGTGACATTACTAAGTACCACATGAAATAGTAAGAGTTTATGAGTGTGTGAGTATACTCTTGTATACAATAAAGTTGTGTTTGTAAGTATATTAGGGCTGATACTACATCCTAAATCAGGCATCCGAACAAGGTTCAGTCCACAAATAAGAGATTCAATTGGCAGATACCATAGCATCAAAATTACATGTAAAAAAACTACTGAATATTTTCCCGTTATCCTCTGAAAATCAGATTGGAACATGCAATAACATCGAATAACACGCAAAAAGCTTTCTCGACATAACTAAGGACATACCTGCCAAAGCTCTAACCAATTCATCTTCCAATTCTCTTAATTCAACTTTGAGTTTCCCCAATTTCACTGCATATAAAACCAATTAATACAAGTCACACAACTAATTATGCATTATCAACTCAGCATTCCAAATAAATCAAAAAAGCATTTTTCTTCCATTTATCATAAAACCTAAATTATTCCGATAAACCCTAAATATACACATGAAAACATACACACAAACCCTAATAATACAGCACTAGTAAAAAACTATAACTATCAATATATAAAGATTCCTTTATCAATTGAATGAATGAATATAAGAGAAGAAAAACCTTGATTTTGAGCAGTAATCTGAGCTTTAGATCTATGAGATTGTAGAAAATTCCCGAAAGTTTCAAAAGCTGAGTCGATTTTTTGCTGATGAATTTCAATTTCTTTGTCGCATACTTTTCGCAGCTCCGACAATTTCGAACGCACTGTACTCGTCTGCAAGGTAGCCATGAGAGGGAGGAGGAGAGAGAAAGAAAAGATCAGCCCGCCATTTTCATCTTCGAAATTGAAGTTCAAATTGAAATTCGCTTGGATTTCCGATTTTTTTTTATTCATGCGGCATCGTTTTCGAGATGGGCTGGGCGATTGGTGAGTCTTCATTCATGGGCCTGTGGATCCACCAACTTAGCCTTTTCTTTAAGTGAGATTGGAAAAGGTTTTGGGTGATCTAGGACTATTGGAGTCCAAGGATCATCACATTATTCGTAGAGAAACTATAGATCTCTATTATATAAGGGAAAGGGGGAGTTATGGTGTCCCCTAATAAATTTACTTAATTACCCCTTAGTAAATCAACTACTCTACCAAAAAGAGATGAAAGAAAATCAAACTCAAATATAGCATAAAAAAATTAACAAAGAAAATTATATCAATCAAATATTTGATCAATCAATACACAATCAAGTAGTAAATCAAAAAGGAAAATACAATCAATTAACAAAGTGAAATGATTTAATTAAAACAAAATACTTTGTTGATAAAAATATAAGAAATTCTTAATAAATCTGCGTAACATTCTTTTATCGCTCATCAGATTTAATTTTAAAAATCTTAAAGAAAGTATAAATAAAATAAATAATAAACGACAGGTTTGGTTAAGTGATATAGGTTTAATCAACAAAATTAGCCAGTCCAAAAAACATGTCTAATGTTCAAATTTTACCTTTGTTTATGCCCAAAAAAGTTATAAATTATGTTATAAAAAAATGAGGCACGCATCGCGTGCATAAATTGCTAGTGTTTACATAAGATATGGGAGAATGGTGGTCTTAAGCTTAATATGGTTTGCTACATGTTAACTTTTAAATGGTTTGTTCATTATCATTCTTTGTTTTCAATTTTCAGTATTTTTGAAAACTAAAAACAAAAAGCAGGAAATTAGATAAGTGATTTTCACTTTTTAGTTGTCAATTTTCAAAATCATGTTTCTAATAAGTTTTTTTTTTCCATTACATGACATATATCGTATGCCTTTTAAATACAAAAAAACTGAAAATCAATGTGATACTGAACGAGCCCTAAATTATTGTTTTGTGTTTTTGTTTTTGTGGGGAAGATAGACAGACGAGAGTACGGGACTGCATCACCAACTTTTTGATTTATTTTTATTGTAACTTTAAAAGTCTATTCGACGAATCCGGTCAAGCCTTGGCTTGTTTTGGGTTAATCCATTATCAGTAAACCAAAAAATAGAGCTCTGATCCACGAGGAAATAGCTTTCTTGATGTTTGTACGTTGTTCAAGATCGAGTATGTAACTAAGCTAGTTAGGATGAGAGGTTGGGTACCCAAATGAGTACATAACTAAACTTGGTACAATACAACCCGTTTGGTAAGAGGTCATAAATGGTGGAAATGGTAATGCATTATAGTATAAATTTGTACGAGAAATCTAATGTCATAATGCTACTTCATCCCAAGATATCCATTTTCTTCCTAAAATCTCATTACTATCCATTACCACTGGGGAAGGTGGTATTGGGTGGTAATGGAAATTTATAAAGGGAAATCCATGTTTTGTGATAAAGTTTTATTCCCATGGTCATTGACAAGATAACTTCTTTACAAATGTACACTAAATTTCATTATCATTACTATTTATTACCATTAACCAAACGGACCGTAAAGTCTAGATCTAGTTCTAGGGCTGTCCTAAAAAATGAACCTAGTCATAAAAAAATTCAGTGCTTAAAACTATGTCTATGATCTTAAGGGATCCTCAACCCCTTTGCATCTATTTGCCAACCCAATCTGTGGTATATGCTATTGTTATTTTATTCTTAGGAAGCCCTGCTCTAAAAATAGTGCAAACAAACTCTAATATGTATCCAAATTTTAGATGCAAATCCTCGTAACTCTTGTTAGGAATTGGGTTGTTGTAGTTTGATTAATGCGGAACAAAATCAATGAAAATAATAAGGATGAGAAAAGCAATAAAGAAGATAAACAAAAGAACACAAGGATTTACGTGGTTCAGTCAAAATAGACCTACGTCCACAAGTGGGGGATTCGAGCTTCTTCACTATGATGGAGAAATACAGCGAGAATAATTACAAGGAGTCCTAAAATTCTAGAGGCTAAAAGTGTTTCATAAGTTGTGTCAAATAATGAACACCAATAGGTCCTTTTATAACATAAGAGACTCCGCACAAAAACCCTAGAATATACTCCGTACAAAACCCTAAAAAGAAAATTCGATTCGGAAACACGTCTCGCAAACTGCGAGGCTCGGTGATGGCCGCGAGTCGCGGTATGCTCTCGGCAGTTCTTCGTAAAACGGGCGTAACTTTCTCGTTTCCCAGCGGAAGTGGGCATATGACCTATCTTGGAAAGATCTTGAAACAAGCTATCAACTCCAATTTGAATCACATCAAAACCATTTATAGATTGAGAGATATGTGCATTCAAAGTCAGCCTTATGCCATTCACAAGATTTCAAGTCACAAATAACAATCTCCACCTTGACTTGAAACCGATCAAACAAGATAACTCCACCTTGAACTGAAAACTAAAAAATGATGCTCACCATAAACATAGAACCTCCACCTTAAACAAAATTCCATAAGCCTAATCACTTTAGGCAATCAAGAATGGCCATCTTCTATAAATTGTGTACCGATGCGTCTTCGAACACAAAACTCCGTATACGAAACCATCACATGGCCTAGATTTAGAGTATAAAGTCACCAACGCCAAGCATGCTTATTCAAATTGACCAAACTCTCTTCAAACACTTCTTCATCTCAACAACAAACTCAAGCAATTCTAGAAATCAAATGACATCAATAATTTCTAAATTGCAATTGTACTTAATAAAACACAAAAGTACCTAATTTGAGATAAGAAATAGCATAATAGAACAAAATCTAATGCACAACCAAGATTGCTACTTTATTACAAACTCAAAAGCAATCTATCATAGACTCCAAAACAAAATCCACACGGTTTCTCGTTTCACCAAGAGATCTCAAAAGGACACCAATCATAAAGAGATCGTAGAAACCGCAGCCCGAAAACTTGTAACCCTAAAGTGCAACATCATCATCAAAGACATCGTTGGCAATATTTGCGGATTGGTCCTCATTGGACTTTCCCCATTCTTCCTCTTTAATTTCCAACAATCAGCTTTGACATGACCCTTCACGTGACAATAGTTACAGATTTTATTATTGCCAAAATTCTTCCCACCATGAGCAACCAAAACATTTATTTGAGCAGAATTAGTAGATTTATTAACCAACTTATTGTCAATTAAATCTCTCTGAGTTAAGGCATCCTTAACATCCTGCAAACTCAAATCATCTCTACCATACAATTAAGTATCTCGAAAATGCTTATACGAAGGCGGTAAAGAACACAACAACCTAATAGCCATATCCTCATCATCGATTTCAATATCAATGTTTTGCAAATCCATAATAATAGAGAAGAATTCATCTGAATGAGACTCAAGCGGTTTACCTTCTTCTAGACTGAGATCATGAAGTCTAGATTTGAGTAGTAGACGGTTGGTCACGTTCTTTGTCATATAAAGTGACTCCTACTTCAACCACAAACCCGCACCAGTCGTCTCCTTGGCAACCTCTCTCAAAACTTCATTAGATAGACTTAAATGAATCACCGAGAGTGCCTTCAAATCGATCTCCTCCCATTGATCATCCGTCATACCCGAAGGCTTTTTGGATGCACCTTCAAGAGACTTGTGACAACCACTTTGAACCAATATGGCTTTCATCTTCAATTGCCAGAGGCCAAAATTTACTTGCCTATCAAATTTCTCAATATTGAATTTCATTGACATAAATTGAATCAAACTCGTTCTATAAACACCTAAGATCTTAAACAACCAAGCTCTAATACCAATTTGTTAGGAATCGGGGTGTTGTAGTTTGATTAAAGCGGAACAAAATCAATGAAATAATAAGGACGAGAAAAGCAATAAAGAAGATAAACAAGAGAACACAAGGATTTACGTGGTTCGGTCAAAATAGACCTACGTCCACAAGTGGGGGATTCGAGCTTCTTCACTATGATGGAGAAAAATAGAGAGAATAATTATAAGGAGTCCTAAAATTCTAGAGGCTAAAAGTGTTTCATAAGTTGTGTCAAATAATGAACACCAAGAGATTCTTTTATAACATAAGGGACCCCGCACAAAAACCCTAGAATATACTCCGTACAAAACCCTAAAAAGAAAATCCGATTCGAAACGCGTCTCGCAAATTGCGAGGTTCAGTGATGGCCGCGAGTCGCGGTGGCTGCCGCGAGTCGCGGCATGCTCTTGGCAGTTCTTCGTAAAACGGACGTAACTTTCTTGTTTCTCAGCAGAATAGGGCATATGACCTATCGTTGGAAAGCTCTTGAAACAAACTATCACCTCCAATTTGAATCACATCAAAACAATTTATAAATTGAGAGATATGTGTATTTAAAGTCAACCTTATGCCATTCACAAGATTTCAAGTCACAAATAACAACTCTTCATCAATAAATGAGCTAACATCCATTATTTATGTGAGTATGTCATACTCGCAACATTTATTTTTTCTTTTTTTAATTGGTAAGGAGAAGTGCCCTATTGAATCGGAACGTCACATATGTTAATTTGACTAACCCAATTTTACAGGCAAGGCCCTTTGAAAATGTGGGGAAGGTAAGGAAATCCCACCCCCAAAGTCTCTCTAGAGTATATATGTGGACGGAAACACATGTTCAAAGGCTTTTTTTGTTTTTATCTAGCCGAAAGAAGGAAAAGATACTAATCCACCAGCTACAGCTAGCATTGAGCCATTGACAGTTTGACACCGACGGATTAAAAGATTTATAATTGTTAATTAATGGAGTGTTAAGTACCGAATTTGAATCTCCATTATACCGTTGAAAACCTAATCAAGTAAATATATATTGTTCAAAAGAATGTTAAAGATGTAGGGAATAAAAAAGATGCATCAAACAAGTTTTAAAATAAAATAATCAGCATATTGGATTCTCTTTAATGTGCGATGAAGCTTTTTTCTCTTCTTTGGACTGATCCACCATGTATACACGAATGTTTGGACTCATCATGCCACTCTATATTTCAGTGAAAGTCACTTCATGCAAGTAAATTATAGAGTTTTTGATAATGTATGTAAAGATATTTGCAGTGACCTAACTTAGAATACTTACTAGTTGTACATTAGAAATATTCTGAGAATATATACAAAATATATGTGGCAAATATGATAAATATATTTATATACACTATCAGTTTTGAACACTTATAAGTTTATTTAAAGGAGATTACATCTATTATCCAATTGACGATATGAAGTGTAACTTCTTATCTTTGTAAAATAGTTTGTAACTACCATGTATTTTGTTCAATGTAGGACATCTCACATGAGTTTTACATAGAATGATCTCAACACTATATCCTTCATGATACATTAACAATGTATTAACAATGACTCAATGAGAGTAAAACTAATAATCATGAAATTAAGTTCACATACTCCAAATTAACGGTGAGATTTAAAGTACGTGCGTGAATCTTCAATCCTTTTGTCTGGTGTTGATTGGAGTTTTTTTAAAGATACTAAATCATCAAATAGATTTGTTTTAATCTATTGATATAAATACGTTGTAAAACATAGAGGGAGCACAAACGAAAATTGATCATCAATTTTGTTATTATTATGTATAGAGAACTATAAATGATATTAATGTTTACAATATTCATTGAAATGTAATACAAATTTTACCATACACCTAGGTGTATCGTAAGTATGATATACCCAATGCTATTTTTTTCTTATTGCTCATTTAAAATGATCCAAATGAGCAAAATGTACTAAAAATGAGAGTTTAAAATGAGCAAAAATTAGTTTTGAGTGTACCATGCATATGGTACATCCGAGTATATGATGAATGAACTCGAAATGTATACCAATTCAGCTAGCGAAATCTACATTATTATAAAGTTAAAGACCCCAACTAGTAAAAGAGAGTCAAAAATGAAACATTGCCGAAAATTTCGACAACTAAGGTCATTAATATATGTTATGTGAACCTAAGAATCCACTTCCGGAAGTCACTTGGAATATATGGAAAGTATATCCAATGATCCAATCATCAAGAAAAGTTGGGAGGGGATGGGGGAAACAAGGATTTTTAATCAAACTTTATCTTGACTGGTCTAAGATCCTATTTAGGTTAGTTCATAATCATTAATCAACTTTAGGAAAAAAAATCATTTAGTATTGGCGATTATATTAGCTGCATGATGATTGTCCCCACGTACAATATGTGATTAACTTCATTAATTAAATCGGTAAAGACATAATCTAAATTATCTTGATGTGTTGAATGACGCATTCATGTAACTTTGGTGTCTTTTAATTTGACTTATTGGTACTCTACTATCGTGTTTGATTTATTTCTTAGTAGAAGAGTCTCTAACCATATAAGATTAATCCTTTGGTAGTTTGGTTAATGGTTTGAAAACTTTGAATGATGGGGAATGTGCTAGAGCTGGAGTACATCCACTTAATCCATTATTTTCATTTAAGATCATATATTAAAATTTAAAACTTATTGTATGTACATGTAAGTAAAATTGAAATTAATTATGAATGTGATGTTTATTTTATCAATAAATAAATAACAATTGTGTTTGATGATCTTAAAAAATTTAATTTCTATATATACTAATGACAAACTCTAAAGGATTATTGCTCACGAGCCTTATGGACCTAATGTGCTCAACTACAACTACGTAGATTTATTAGATGTAAAATTAACCCACTGAATCCATCCAAATTAAAGACGCAAATTCTTGGGTGTACAAGACGCACTCAATTTAAAAAAATAGGAAAGAAAGATACTATTCTACTCTTTTGTGAAAATAATACTTTTGAAAGATGAACTCCATCAAGAAAATTTAGTATTACTAATTGATTCCTAATAATACATATGGTCATATGTGTCAACATTGGTTAGCATAATTTATCTAAAGTAGCTACAATCAAGATTGATTGTGGCTGATAACTTCAAACTAGTATTGCTAAGATAGACCATGTATTTCTAAATTTTAGATATCCAACTGTGAAATAAGAGCTTTGTTGACCCCTTATCAAGTAAAGTTATATAAATACTTATATAGATTCATGTCTCAAACATTTATATTATATTTAAATTTTAGATCTCTAGTCAATTCTCTATTACTATCATAAAAAATATCTAGCATCATATTAGAGGTGTCTAATTTTATTTTATTTTATTGTAAGAGGAATAACCTCTTGGCTACCCTCGCACATGACTCGACCTAGAGGCCCAGGTACTTGGAAGGAGGGGAAAATGTAAGGGGGATCCTCCTTCAAGTGCCCAACCCTTGGTGGGATTCAAATCTCTTAAAAAATATCTAGCATCATATTAGAAGTGTCTAATTTTATTTTATTTTTATTGTAAGAGGAACAACCTCTTGGCTACCCTCGCACATGACTCGACCTCGAGGCCCAGGTACTTGGAAGGAGGGGAAAATGTAAGGGGGATCCTCCTTCAATTGCCCCTCCCTTAGTGGGATTCGAATCCCTGACCTCGAGGTCATGAGGTGGAACCTACACCAAGTGAGTTAAGCCAAACTTGGTATATTATAGGTATATAAATATAATTTTTTTTAATAAGGTAAGATGAAATCCTTTACAAGTAGGGGGAAATTGGGGATCCTTCCTTGCAAGGTGTGAGACTCGATCCCATGATCTCTGGGATTGGAGGTGATGCCAATACCACTAGGCTATCACCTGCTGCTTTAAGGTATTTATGTTGCCTCGTCCTCATACGTTGGTTGAATAGTGAATGCTATTGAGGCTTGATGTCCTCCTATTAAAATTATTAGATCTTAACATATTAAGGTTCGATTCTTTATTTAACTTATTTGAACTTAACTAAATTTATTGAAACTTTTTTTATAAGGTGTTAGTTACTATTAGAATTTATTTAAACTTATTTAAACTTATTAAATTGAGACGTATTAGAACTTATCTTAACTTATCAAAACTTATCAGAACTTATCATAACTTATTTTAGAAGTCAAAATAAGTTGGACAGGAACAAAGCCTAACAATATCAACTAATCGTTTGTTGGAAAACATAGTGAATATTGACACTATTATCCTCACTAGTTCTATCTTGTAATTTGTTACAGATGGCAAATATAGTCAAGAAACTTTCTCGTACTCTACAAAACAATTAGATAAATAGTCCACATTTTACTTAATATAAGAGTTATGTGAAAGATCCTAATTCGTACACTCTTATTCTTTGTTATGATCTAATAGAAACTTTGAAGTTTTAATGTTACCCGACAATTTTATAACTACTTCATCCGACCTAAAATACAGTTTTCGTTTTATTTTTCATGGTCAAACTTAAAAATATTTGATTAAATATTCTTATTGATATGTAAAAAAAACATACTCATATGAGATCTTGATAGATTCGTTTCAATGTGTAGTTTAATAATATCAACTTCTTATAATTTTTATTAATACGTAATTAAAGATATTGATGGTCAAATATACATATTGGAGATCGTGCAAAAGGAAACGAGAACTATATTTGGGGTGGAGAGAGTATAAGTTAACGCTAAATAATAAGATGCAAAGTTATAATTTCTAAGAAGAGAAAAGGAAATATAGAATCCTGGACTAGACACTGATATTCAAATCTATAAGCACCTTTAATTTTGAGCCAAACCCATACGAAAATTAAACTATTTCAAGGTTTGTTAATGGCCCACTAACAGCACTTGGACGGTTGGACCTATGGCCACCCCTCGGCCCACATTGCCTTGTGATGAGAGGCATGCCGCATGAGGCATAAAAAATGTCCTAGCATGACGTATGGGACGATATCATAAAGCTTTTCTTATTTTAAAAGAGTGCATAAAGCTACTTCTATTATTATGTCATATCATTCAATTTTGTGAGTTATACCTTAATCAACTTCAATTTCGTTCACATTAATGGTGTATGTGTTCCTTTAACTTCTACCCATACACCACTCCATCCGTCCTAAATTATAGTTCACGTTTTATTTTTTATTGTCAAATTATAAAACCTTTGACCAAATATTCTCATTGATACATATTTCTTCTGTTTTTTTTTAATTGCACCATTTCGTTTTTGGCATTACTCATCAACCAACTTTGTTAAGCTATCTCGCATCTATTTCGTGCTTTGGTGGGTCTCTGAGATCTTTAGGAAAAAACATAATCAATCTTGTTAGATTCGTCTCAATGCAAAGATTCAAATATTTTTATAGAGATATCAACATTTAAAACAGCTTCTTGGCAAACGTGAAAAAAGAAATGATGCAATTAAAAATTATAGGAAGCACAAAAAAAAAAACATACTCATGTGGATCTTGTTAAATTTTTTCCAATGTGTAGTTTTATAATATCAATTTTTCTTTAATTTTTATTAATACATAACTAAAGATATTGATGGTCAAAAATATGTGTTGGAGTCTTGGAGATCGTGTAAAAAGAAACGAGAACTATATTCTGGGACGGAGGGAGTATATAATTAACTAGTTAAAGGCTAAAAGCTTTGGCCGGATTTCTTTATTCATTTATAAATAGAATAAATGAATATTTCAAAATATCAAATTTATTAATAAATTTTGCCAATACATTTTTAAAGATATTAATTGTCAGTTTATACTTCAGATAGTGAAAATTAAATGGGTAGAACTACAAAAAATAGTGTACTATTTTTAGAATTAGTCTTATTGTAGTACCTATTGCCATCATTTTGTAAGTTGTATGTGTTGCATAATGATGGAATTTTAAGGACTTACTAGTAACAACTAAATCATGTTTTGTTTTGGAAGCACAACATCTGGGCCATTATACACATGACTTGCCAGAAGATGACATAAAAAATCAGGACCAACCATACTTCGGAGGAAAGTAAAGGGAGGATAAAGGAGAAAATTCTGTTCCAATAAATTATAAATCATACAACTATAGAAGATAATGTTGTAGTACATAGTATAAATGTATAATATATCATCACAGTGAGTACGTTTTATTAGCAAAATGCACTTCATTGTACCATATACTCTTCTTTTTATGTGGGACCCTAATATTTTTCATGCTAGATCTTGTGTGATTTTCATTTTTTTGAGTACCATATATATGTTGATATATGGTGATGAATAGCTAATGATATACTACATGTACCATTCGTCCATTCGGCATTCGCAATCAGCAGTCTTTTCTTTAGTTTGTTCCTATCCTTATTATTTGCAACTCACTAATCTCTTTGGCTATTGAACAATAATGGCTATTAAGTTGAATTATCTATTATGGTGAAGGAAAATAAGAAACGCTTGATCAAGCCATTTCTCATGACATTTAATTATCACTCTACTCTAGTAATTGTCGTTTCCATTATTATTTTGATATGTCATTTCAACTAGTTGAAATAAGTAGCCACTATCTAGCTAGTCACTAGTCAGTTATAATTCTCAACTAGTTCCCCGGGCGAAGCCCCGAGTCATTGCGTATAATTCGTTTATTATTATTCTATGAAATTAATTGACTTACATGCTCCCATATCAACATATACATTTAGATGACACGTGACAACCTCCAATGCTTCATAACTTTCAATTATTATTGAGTACCGGGTTCATAATAAATTTATTGTGATATCATTCACTTTTCGCAAAATGTGTCACTCTTTTAATTCAAAATGAGTCATTTTTAAACAAAGAATAGTTGTTTACCTTAAATGAGTCACTTGTATATAAGTAAAAGTGAACCATTTAGGACAAAAGGTTACTCATGTCTAAAGGGTAACTTTTTATATTAAATAGATCACTCCTATATAAGTTTATATATTTAAGACAAATAGTTACAGCGTACAAACTCATATCATACAATGGATCGGTCTATCATATTAGTTGATTCGACACGACAAAGTTTGTAATATATTTTTCAAGTCATAAAGACACGTTCCATTTCCTTTCCTAACTATAATTGATTGAAATTAACTACAATATATTTTTCTCAAATTTCTCCTTCAGATCGGTAATACTTTATTTTTTTATTTTGTAAAAAGCATAAATTACCATTTGGTGGGCCCAGTAGAGATTTTTATAATGCAACAAAGTTGATTTGATGTTTTATTATCACTATTATGGTAAGCGGAAACTTGATAGGTAATAAAACTTGTAACACGAGGATATATCAACATAATACTCATTAACTTATTTACTTGAAAGGTCAATTAATGTAGGAGTCAAATTTGTGTGTTAACTTAAGAAGCATAATTACTTCTTTACAATAAAAAATCAATGTAAGCTTGTAGATTAGTTGGTTAGAGTATTTGTATCTCAAAAGAGAGGTTGTGGGTTCGAGTCTTAATGTAATACTCCGTATTTTTAGTAAGTTATTAGTTATAATTTTTTAAAAGGTTTTATTTACTAAAAAGGCTTTCTATTAATTATAAAGGTTTTAAATAGGATTTTATAATAGATTATGGATTTTTCAAATAGACTCTAGCCCAAATTAAGTATTGGGCCTAAGTTCACAAATTCTAATCCAAGTAGTTGATTAATAAAATTAAAAATATTTCGAAAAGGAAAATTCAAAAAGATTTACGAAACAAAAAATAATAATAATAATAATAATAATAATAATAATAATAAAATCTTTTCGGTGCAAACTCACGCCAGTGAGTTTGTATCCAAATTGATTACTTTGTTTTTTTTTTTTTTAATCTTTAGGTTAATTAGCATCTAGACTATTTATCTTATGGAATATTCCTCTACTCTAGCTACATGATTATAAGGAAATAGTGTATCCTAGCTAAAATTAATTATCTTTTCTCAAAAACCCATCTTTTAGTTTCCTAGCCTTAGTACGACTCTACCTATCCAACTAGTATAAATAGGGGCCTCCATCCCTCATATTCTTCACATCAAATTTGAGGAATACATCTCTTTTCTCAAGTTTAAACTCTCTCTCCCTCTTAGCCTACCTTCTCTCTCTTCTCCCTAGTAGTTACTAGTAATTTATGCACGCGATGCGTGCTTGGATTTTTTTCGAGACAAAAACTCAATTTATTTTGGCATAGATAAGAATAAAATTCGAACATTAGAGATACGAAGTATTTTATTATTGCAAAATTTGATTGGTGTAGTCTCTGTCACTTCAGTCTCTCACTATTCTTATTTTATTTTTTTACTTTTTAAAGTTGAATTTGATGAACAAAAAATAAATTTTATTGAATTCATATATGATTTCTTATTTATAATTTTTTTAGTTGATTTTTGAATTAAGTACACTACGTCTTAGATTGTGAAAAAAGTGGACACTTTGATTTCAAGTCAAGAATTCGGTGTTGTGTCATTAAAAATTTAACACTATATTTCTTTGATTTGAATATTTGTTTACCAAAAGTTTTGTCAAATCTGCATTTACATAATATGCCATGTTTGTATTTACATATATAATATCTCTTAAAGAAACTATTTCACTTTGTTAATTGATTGAATTTTGTATTTCGAATGTAATACATAATACTTGATTGTGTATTAATTGATAAAATATTTGACTAACATAATTTTCATATTTACTTTGTCAGTATGAATGTGTTAATACTTGTAGACACTTGGTTTCATTTATGGTGGCTCAGTTATTATATAATCATGTTCAACATTTTTGTTAATTTTTTTATCCTATATATATTTGAGTTTGATTTTTTTCTTTCTCTTTTTTCGACAAAGTAGTTGATTTATTGATGAGGGTAGTAAAGTAATTTTCTAGGGGGACACCTTAGCTCTCCCTCACCTTATATAATAGAGATATTAATTACAAAGTCAAACCAAAATACTACACAACTTTTCGTTCAAATTTGAGTTGATTTTGAGTGAATTAATTTCATTGTTTTTTTGGGCAAGTTTTTTCATATAGTTTTTTTTTTGGTCAAATTTGAGTTGATTCTGCTGTCAATTAATTTAATTGATGTCTTTTGGCACGTTTATGCATATAATTTTTTTGTTTCAAAATTATTCGGTCAATGAATGTAATATGATGGAATCTTTTCTTTTTTGGCATGATTGTTGTTTATGTTGATGGGTGATTGAGAAAGTAATATTAATGATGTTTAAGGTTAAATATGTAATTGTATAAGAGGACACCATTGCTCCTCTCTTCACTTATATAATAGAGATTAATTTTCAAGGTGCGTGTATATGTAGATCTTTAAATATTGTTCTGCATGCGTAGTATCATGTTTTTAGGGTTGTTATTTTAAATTGAAACGCATGTTTTATGAGTTTTATTATGAACTTTATGAGTCTTATTATGAATATTATGAATTTACATGAGTATGTTAATTTTAAGACTTATTATGAACATGCTAGTAGTCTGTAATTAAATTTACTCTCAATCGGCAAAACATTACGAGCTATATGTTGAAATATGTTTCGGTAGACCTTGTAACAATTCTGTCATATAAAACTTTTCTTTTGTCATTATTACTTTAATTGCTAGGCTACTGCTATACAACTAGACATGTATACATCAAGTTGTAGGAAAGCTTACTATCATAGTCTAATTAGTATGGCCATTATTTTCGTAAAGGTTCGCAGTGCAGAATGTTTACTGCATAGTACATTGGTTCTTAGCTTTGTTATTTTTAAGCATTACTATCATAACTATTTCTATTAGTATTACTATAAACGTTTATCAAGATGATTTCATAAACATGTTATTAATTTTATTCCTCTTAAATGGCTAAGGTTTCACATAAGAATTTTTTTTTTAGGACGATTATTTCTGAAAGCTTTTTATTAGTTATATGATCTTTTATGATCACAATTATAAAGAGGCAACGGCTTGTTATTTACTAACAAGAACGGTAGCTATGATATTTTACCCATGTACTTTTTGTATAAGTCATGTGGACAGTTAGTTCCCTCGTAATAGACTCGGTAGCTTAATACTAAACTTGGGGGGTGTGCACACTTTAGGAAAGGTACCTAGGCAAGGAAAAAGGATTTTTATTAAAGTTATATACCTTATATTATACAAGTATTAATTACAAGTATCCAAGGAAGGTTTATAGAAATATTTTGAATGTTTAATAAAGCATTTAAATTTCCACATATACATGTACTCAGTATTTTTACTGACACACGTTTTGTTTGTTTGTTTTATGGCTTTGTCCCTGTGATGACCCTTTTGGTGAGCAGAATTTACAGGTTGATTTGATGCATAATTCACATGGGGGAGCTAGTGAGGAATAATACTTAAGCTAGTGAGGAATAATACTTAAGCTAGGAGTTGCTATTTTTATTTATTATAGATTCCATTATTGTCATAGTTGAATAATAAAGTTTTATATTATCAATAAAGAGAAGTTATTATTATTAGTTTCCGCTGCATTGTTAAATTAGTAGTTAGTAGTTTTAGCCTTTAACGTTATCACGTGGCGGTAATACTCTCAAGTTTCTCAAGTGTTTTATATTAAAATATATTATTCAAAAAGAGAGAAATTTGGGGGTGTTACACTTAACACACACATTTTTATTGTTTAATTTATGTCAATTGCTTGGGAGGGGGGAGAACATGTAGCAGCATGACAATTGTTTGCTTTGAGTTTTATATATATATATATATATATATATATATATATATATATATATATATATATATATATATTAGAATGTCATATGAGAATTTTAGAATTTTTTCCATGAATAATGTCAAAAGGACTATTAATTCCTCCTATGCACTAAACTTGAAATTAATTCCATGGATACCGTCCACGTAGGACAGTACGCGAGAATTTTTATTTTCGGCAAAACAAACCGCTACTCAGAATAGGGGTTAACTTTAAGTTAAGTCGCTACTATTGGTAGCGGTTTACGAGGCAAAACCGATACTCAGAGTAGCGGTTCATTGCAGATCAAAAACAATGCAAGAGAAAAGGAGGAAATGCGTGCCACGCAGGTTGTGCGTCCCGCACACTGGGTCTAAGCGGCGCGCAGCCAGCTTGCCCCTGCTCTGAGTAGCGGTTTATATGCGTGCCTTATAGCTTGTCTTAGGGTCAAAATATAACCACTATTTGAAGTAGCGGCCAAATTCGGTGAAACATTATTGGTATAAACCGCTACTTGGAGTAGTGGTTTTATTAAAAAACCAAAATTGTGGCGTGCTGTCCTACGTGGACGGTATCCATGAAATTAATTTCAAGTTCAGAGCATAGGAAGAATTAATACTCCCTTTGACATTATTCATGGAAAATATTCAAGAATTTTAGTTTTGACTCTCGAGTAACTAAAATAAACATCTTCAAAAGGATGTATCTAAGTACTTCCTCCGTTTTTTATTACATGTTACACTTTCCTAAAACGGAATGGTGCAAAATACATGTTACACTTTTTTTGTTTACCAAATTGGTAAGTTTTCCCCAGTGAAATGACCAACTTACCCTTACTTACTACAATTAAGAAAAATAAAACCCACTTAATCTATCCTATTAAAACAAAACCTAATCTAATCAGATGTTAACTATTCCCACCAAATTATAAACCCCCAAAACTACTTTTCATCCAACACATCAGTAAATGAAACCCTCCAACTATATTTCATTCAATCAACCCCCCATTAATGTTCTTTAATTCCCAAAACCCTAAATCTACGAAATTCATCTCCCATCCTGACAGAGGGAAATTCGGTCGTTACAAATCTCCTAATCGTCAAACAAAACCTAACTAAATCACTAAACTAGGTAAAGTGATAAGTAAGGGTCGAGATCCACATGGATAGCAAGAAGAGCACTAATGTTACTAATCGTTGTAAGCTAAGTCGAAGATTTAGGAAGATGTTTGGTTTACTAAACTAGGAACTAAATTAACTAATCAATTAAGACCTTAGAAAGACACTAAATGATTAGACAAGAAATCAATTGATAAAAACATTGGGAGAAGGGGATAAACACCATCCAATCATAATTTAGGCATTAAGAAGGGCGAAGTATAGGGGAAAGAATCAAGCTACTAATTGAGGTTAATGACTCTCAACGGAATACAATTGATCATCCGGAAATGAATCATCAATAGGAGGGTCAAAAACATCTCCCTCGCCCTTGTCAACTCGAATTCTTGACAAATGATCGGCCACTAAGTTCTCAGCCCCTTTCTTATCCCGGATTTCTAAATCAAACTCTTGTAAAAGTAGTATCCAACGGATAAGGCGAGGCTTGGCTTCCTTCTTGGCAAGAAGGTACTTGAGAGCCGAGTGGTCGGTGTAAACCACTACTTTTGAGCCAAGAAGGTAGGGTCGAAACTTTTCCAATGCATACACTATGGCAAGGAGCTCTTTCTCGGTGGTGGCATAGTTCACTTGTGCCCCATCAAGAGTCTTGCTAGTGTAGTAGATAGCATGAAGAGCCTTGTCATTCCTTTGTCCCAAAACCGCACCTATGGCATAGTCACTCGCATCACACATGATCTCAAATGGCAAATCCCAATTTGGAGGTTGAATAATAGGAGCCGAGACAAGTGCTTGTTTAATCTTGCAAAAAGCTTCAAGACAATCATTAGTAAACAAGAATGGAGCATCCTTGATAAGGAGATGGGTTAGAGGTTTTGCAATCTTGGAGAAATCCTTGATAAAACGGCGGTAAAACCCCGCATGACCAAGGAAACTCCGCACCCCTTTGACATTTATGGGAGGGGGAAGTTGCTCAATAACCTCAACCTTCGCCTTGTCAACTTGAATACCCCTTTGAGAGATAACATGACCTAAAACAACACCTTCTTGTACCATAAAATGGCACTTCTCCCAATTTAACACCAAATTGACTTCTTCACATCTTTTTAAAACTTGTGCAAGATGAGCCAAACATGAATCATAGTCTTGACCATAAACACTAAAGTCATCCATGAAGACTTCCATTATGTTCTCAAGAAATTCAGAAAATATGGCCATCATACACCGTTGAAACGTAGCCGGAGCATTACATAACCCAAACGGCATCCTTCGATATGCGAAGGTACCAAAGGGGCATGTGAAAGTAGTTTTCTCTTGGTCTTCCGGACGGATTGGGATTTGGAAAAATCCGGAATATCCATCAAGGTAGCAAAAGAATTTGTGCTTGGCTAAACTTTCCAACATTTGATCTATAAAAGGAAAAGGAAAGTGGTCTTTTCGGGTGGCGGTATTTAGTCTTCTATAGTCAATGCACATACGCCACCCGGTTACAACTCGGGTTGGAATCAACTCATTGGAATCATTTTTAACAACCGTTGTTCCACCTTTCTTGGGAACTACTTGAGCCGGAGAGACCCATTTACTATCCGAAATGGGGTAAATGATCCCCGCATCAAGTAGTTTCATGACCTCTTTCTTCACAACTTCCTTCATATTGGGGTTCAACCTTCGTTGAGCCTCAATAGAAGGCTTGTGACCTTCTTCAAGAGCAATGCGATGCATGCAAAAATCCGGGCTTATCCCTTTTAGATCATCAATGCTATACCCAATGGATCGTTTGTGAGCTCTTAAAACTTGGAGAAGTTTTGAAAGTTGATCATCATTGAGGTTAGCATTAACAATAACCGGACTAGACTCATCCAAGTACACATATTTGAGAGATGGGGGAAGGGATTTAAGATCAAGTTTTCTCACCTCCTTGGTGGGTTCATCCACCAAGTCTTCATCTAGAGTATTCAAACTCTTATGTTCCACAACATCCAAAGCTTGAATCATATGGAGCACATCTTCGTCATCATGGTCTTTGACATTCAACAAAGCAAACTCAAGGGGATCATGAGTATTATGCAAATGCATGTTCCTACTTTCATGAATGACATGCTCAAGTATATCAATTCGCATACAATCATCCATATAAGAAGGACATTTCATAATTTGAGTAAAGCTAAAAGCTACATGTTCATCACCCACCTCAAAAGTTAGCTTACCATTTTTTATATTGATAATGGCCCCCGCCGTAGCTAGAAATGGTCTACCCAAGATTATTGGCACATTAGGGTCTTCATCCATTTCTAAGACAACAAAGTCAACGGGAATGTAGAACTTCCCAACTCTAAGAGGTACATCTTCAAGCTTCCCAAGGGGCATTTTTACCGATCTATCGGCCAATTGAAGGGAGATGTGGGTAGGCTTTAGGTCTCCTAGGTTCAATCTCTTGCAAACCGAGTAGGGCATAAGACTCACACTAGCACCTAAATCACACAAAGCTTTGTCAATAACCATGTCTCCTATGGCACAAGGGATAGAAAAGCTTCCGGGGTCCTTAAGCTTGGTGGGTAACTTATTTTGGATGAATGCACTACAATTTTCCGTGAGGTTAATGGTTTCCACACAATCTAAGGCCCTCTTCTTGCTCAAAACATCTTTTAAAAACTTGGCATAGGTAGGCATTTGCTTAATGGCTTCGGTGAAAGGGATGTTAATGTAGAGCTTCTTCAAAACATCAAGGAACTTGGCAAATTGATCATCAAGCTTTGCACCGGCAAACCTAGAGGGGAAGGGAAGCTTAGGTGTGTAAGGTGGAGGTGCACTCTTATCTTCCTCAACCTTCCTAAGGTTCTCGTCTAGGCTCTCGCCCTTATCACTAGCCTTGGGGCTTTCATCATCCTCAATATCAATAGCTTTCTCATTGTCATTTTCAACTTCTTTTGCTTTCTCAACCCTTGTATCCACTACCTCCCCAAGTTGTTTTCCACTCCTAGTAACTATGGCATGACATTGGTCTTTAGGTGACACTCCTTGGCTAGGCAAAGATCCGGGATTTCTAGGAGAAGAAGTAGCTAATTGGGCAACTTGGGTCTCTAACATCTTGCTATGAGTGCTAAGAGAATCCACCTTTTGTGACAATTGAGCTACTTGAGATTCAAACATAACCTTTTGTTGTCTCATTGCTTCACCTTGTTGGGCCATGAAAGTTTCCATCATCAATTCCATGTTAGACTTTTGAGGAGTGGGTTGTTTGGGTTGGAAACCGGGAGGTGGATTGAAGGGAGGTCTATTACTTTGGTAGTTACTCGGGGGTCTTTGGTTATGCATGTGGGAAGGGGTTTGACCTTGGTTTTGGTAGTAATTATTGCTAGGTCCTTGCCCTTGGTTACCCCGATAACTAAGATTAGGGTGATCCTTCCAACCCGGGTTAAAAGTATTAGAATATGGGTCCCTTCTAGGATTGGAGTAGTTTTGAAAAGCATTCATTTGTTCCATTTGAGAGGGAGGAGGAGATGAAGGTTCAATCAAATAACATTGATTAACATAATGCTCACACGAACCACACAAATCGCAAAACATAATATCCATAGGCGTAGAATTAACATGGGACACATTATGAGCATGCATAGATACATTAGGAGATTTGGGAGGGGGAAGAGATGTAGAAGAAAAAGAAGAAGAAAGCATATTTGACCTTTGTAATTGAGTTACCAAGGCATCAAGTTTTGTGGAGAGCATGTTGATGGGCTCCACATCGTATCTTCCACCTCTCCTTTCATTGCGATCATGCCCCCAATCCGAATCATTTTGCACCACATCATCGATAATATCGGATATACCCGCTAGAGGCTTCTTCATGATTGGACCACCGGCACCCGCATCAAGACTTGTCTTAGAGGCTTTTGTGAGACCATGGTAAAAGCAATGAAGTGTAAGACCTTCATTCAAACCATGATGAGGGCATATCCTCAATAACTCTTTAAACCTCTCCCAAGCTTCTTGCAATGTTTCATCACTCTCTTGCTTGAATGTCATGATTTGAGAGCGCATATCGGCGGTCTTATCCAGAGGAAAGTACTTGCCAATGAAAGCTTGAGTGACTTGAGGCCATGTAACCAATGAGTCATTCTCAAGCTTCTTCAACCATTGCTTTGCTTTGCCGGTCAAGGAAAATTTGAAGAGGCTTAAGCGGATGTAGTCTTGAGAGACTCCATTATGCTTCACCGTAGAACAATAATCCGTAAATGTTTGCAAGTGAGCTTGTGGATCCTCGTCCTTTGCTCCACTAAATTGATTCCTTTCTATCAAGCCAATCAAAGCGGGGCGAAGCTCAAAGTCATTTGCTTCGGTAGTGGGTTGAGTTATGGCACTTCTTGACTCAAAAGGACCCGCAACACCATAACTTCTCAAGTCCCTAGGATTATCCGCCATTGGGCGATCACTATTAGTAGGACTTGATGGTCTAGAAGAGTGAGGAGAACTTCCTTGGGAAGTTCTTGGAGAGTTAGCTTCCTCTTCTTCTCGTGCAAACTCAATATTGACCGACGTGGAAGATGACGCTTGTTGAGTTTGTTGTGCGGCTCTAAGCCCTCGCCTTATAGCCTTGACAGTCCTTTCCAACTCCGGATTGTATGGAATCAAGGGAAAGGCACGCCTACTTGGCATACAAAGCTAAGTAAAGAGTTAGCAATAACAAGACAACAAGCAACAAGATCGAAATAAAAATAGTAAAAGACTTAGACTCACACAGTTTCACAACGTTTTAATGCTAGACGCTACTCCCAGGCAACGGCGCCATTTTGACAGAGGGAAATTCGGTCGTTACAAATCTCCTAATCGTCAAACAAAACCTAACTAAATCACTAAACAAGGTAAAGTGATAAGTAAGGGTCGAGATCCACAGGGAATAGCAAGAAGAGCACTAATGTTACTAATCGTTGTAAGCTAAGTCGAAGATTTAGGAATATGTTTGGTTTACTAAACTAGGAACTAAATTAACTAATCAATTAAGACCTTAGAAAGACACTAAATGATTAGACAAGAAATCAATTGATAAAAACATTGGGAGAAGGGGATAAACACCATCCAATCATAATTTAGGCATTAAGAAGGGCGAAGTATAGGGGAAAGAATCAAGCTACTAATTGAGGTTAATGACTCTCAACGGGTTCTAAGCCCTCTCTCAAGGGTGCATAAAACTACCTAGGTCACACATTTAAGCCACTCTCATGGTCTCAAACATACATCCAAGGATAAGCACAATGTTAATCCACAAAACCCTCACTCAAATCTCACTCTCATGAGCATTTAAGCAAGAAAATAGCATAAACATCAACCTTAATCTCCTCTCTCAATTTGACCAAGGCATCAATCAACAAACATCTAAGTAATCAACTAGAATGCAAATAGATAATAGTCATGCTATTCATCAATTAATAAGCCCAATCAAACCCCTAACTTCTTATTCAAATACCCAAATCAATCATGGTTGGGTTTTCACTCCAACCCCCAACTAATTAACTACTCACTAATCATCATAATCATCATAGTAATACTCATAAAAGGGAAAAATAAATTAAACATGAACAACTAAAACAATCAACACAAGATGTAAGTCAAGAAACTAAAATCTAAACATGGATTAAACTAAGTAAATAAAATTTAAATACACAAAAAGATAAAGGAATAAAAAGTAGAGAGAAGAAGAGATATTACTTAAACCATGAAGAAGAAATGAGGATCTTGCATAAAAACACAAATTTTTGCCATAATCCAAGCTACAAAGCCATGGAAATTTACTTTCTTTCTCTAGGGTTTTAGTTTCTCTCACTAGATTAAGCTCAAAACTCTCTAAAAATGATTTGCTGGAATCCAAGTTAATTTGTCATTAAGCGGATTGAGTATTTATATCCTTACAAAAACGGGGCTAAAAACAGCGTTTAAAGAAAAAAAGTCGAGAAATTAACAAGGAGCGCCCACTCCTTGTTAAACCGGAGCGCCCGCTCCTAACAAAGTTAGGCGATGGAGCGAGTGCTCGTGGAGAGCTCCTGGGTCGCTCCATCCCTACTGCCAATGGGATGGCTGCCCAGCAAATGAGGAGCGCCCGCTCCTATGTGTGCCGGAGCGCCCGCTCCCTATTTAATGCGCGCCAGGAGCGCTTGCTCCATGGGAGCTCCTGGGTAGCTCCAACCTATTGTTTCTTCTTGCGTCCTTCAGCACTAAGGAGCGCCCGCTCCTTTTTCCTTGAGAGCGCCCGCTCTTCTTATCCCCATTCTAGGAGCTCCAGCTCCTTGGTGGCTCCTTCCTCGCTCCAAGTTCCTGCCTCACCCTGCCATGTATTAGAGCTTGGGGGAGCGCCCGCTCCCATTTTACAAGGAGCGCCCGCTCCTTCCCTGTTTGCTCTTTTCTCCTTAAAAGTCCACACTAAACAATACCGTTAGTAATCAAAGGGGAGGGGAAAAAAAAGCTATTGAATCCCACATATCTAGCATACATCGCTAGAAGATGAAGATGAAGATGAGGAAATTAGAGGGAGAAATTGCGTTTAAGTTCAAGATTATCGTGCAAAAGTTTATCAAAACATGCATATGAGTGAGACTAAATTCTCACTCATCACATCCCTTCAAACGTTCATCTTCTCTCTCCTCACCTTCAGTTTATCTCTACTGACCTCCAATTTCTCTCTCCTGACTTCCATTTTCTCTCTCTTAATTTCTTGTGTTTCTCCTAAAATCGCCTATACAAACTTCGATTTCTGCATTAATAGGAAGAATTTATCACCCCCTGCCTTCGAAATCATCTTAAAGATCTCAAAAAACCCTAGATCTGGTTTGAGTATTCCCCCAAAAAACCCTAATTTCGCCAAAGAATGTATGTCCCAAATCTTCATCCCCTAGTTGATGTGATGTTTCAAACCAACGATGCTGATGAGTCTGATTGCATCAGAGAGTTGATGAAGGCATTTGAAGCGAATTCCCCTTGGCCCAGAACGCTTTATGACAGCGGAGACGCGAAAAATTTGCTTCGCCCTTATGCCTTGAAGGCTTTGGGTGTTGTGGTTGCTGAATTTTACCAAAAATTTGGTATTCGAAGGGAGTTCCGTCCCTGCCCTTCCATTCCATAACCTCGGAGTCCCCCCAAACAGTTGATCTTGGGCCATCAACCAATTGCAAAGATGTTGCGCCCTAGATCTATTAAGGTTAAGGTTAGGGATGGTAGTGGGTAATGGACCCTACCCGGATCCGTGGATCCAGATCCGTTTTCAGCGGATCTGGATCCTCAAATTTTGGACCCGACGGATCCGGGTAGGATCTGGATCCTCAATTTCAAAAACGAATCTGGACTGGGTCCTAAATTATTACCCGGATCCAGATCCATTTACCCGTTTTTTTTAAAAAAAAATTAAAATATAAAAAAGAGGTAAAAAATTAAAACCCTAAAACCCTTTGTTTCACTTTCACCCAGCTGTTTTTAGACCAACTTTGTTTCTGTTTCTTCAGTCTTCCCCTCAAGTCCTCAGTGAGTTCACTGACTTCACTATCCAGTCTTCACTTCTTCCGGCACTGAGCAGTCGAAACACCGAGCCAGAGCAGCACCGCCGCGCCGGAATTGGTTGTGGACTGTTTTCGCTAGTTATGGTTTTGGTACACATTTAGCATTTGCTTATGTTGGTGATAATACGTTTGGCAAGATGTTTCTCATGCTGATAGCAAATTTCATATCTAGTTTATGCTTTAGGTTTGTTTAATATACATGTCATTGAATTAGGAGGAATGTTTTTCTATGTAATTCATCTGCTATTTTTCTTATATTTGTTGGACATGCTCAAATTAGAAGATTTTTATGATCTCTGACTTTGTTTTGGCTCATGCTTTTTTAGGAAGAATGCTTGCAACGGCTGCAGAGCCGTATAGATGTTGGCTATATGATAGCTCAAACCCAGAACATCAGTACCTTCCTCCATGTCTTTTTGGATTCTTAGAAATTTGATATGGGTTACTGTTTTCAATGTGCCATTTGTAATTGGTTTCTATATTTTCTGTCTTCTTAAGTCTACAAAAGTGACATGTAGTATATATAGAGAGCAATGCTTTTGTGCTACTACTCACTATTCTTGGTGGTGATGTTGACTGTTGAGATGGAAGCTTTGAAGGCGTTGTGGAATGAAATTGGCGTTGTAATTGAAGTTTTGTTAAACTATGTTCTAATGTTAGAATGAAAATTAAGGTTGTTTGAAGAAAAATAAGGTAGGATCCGTTTTGGACCCGTACGGATCCGTCGGATCTGGATCCTCAATTTTATTACCCAGCGGATCCGGGTAGGATCTGGATCCTTGCATAAAAAACGGATCCGAATCTGGTCCGGATCGTACCCGTTGCCATCCCTAGTTGAGGTTGTGATTGATGTGGAGGAAGGTGGGTAATGGGTGATGGGAAAAAAGGTAAGGGTGTTTTGAGGTCTACCCATGAGAAAGTATGCGCACTTAGGGCTCCTGAATTTTATTGTTTCTCGAAGAAAGGTAAGGTTACAGAGGTGAAAGGGAATAATAAAGAAGTCAGGGGGCCTAAGACAGAGGTTAAGGTGGGTCATAATGATGTGCAGGGGAAGGGGAAAGAGGTTAAGGGGAGTTGTGATTGTTTGGGATGCACTGCTACTGCCTTCAACATGTATGATGATTAGGGGAACACATATGCTATGTATGTTGAGAGTGATGGGGGTTTCAGAGTGTTTGATGTGGTTGAAGACATTGTGGGTTCATCTGAGGCTGAAGAGGACGAGCTTGATGTCCCAATGAGCCCCTATACTAGCTCAGAACTGGACCCAAATTCGCATTGCTTCCTACTAATGCGTAAAGCCAAAAACTTGAGTCCCTGAGGTTCTATCATCCCAAGTATAATTTGCTTTTACTTTCAATGTGTATGTTTGTGCCTTTGCATATTAGTCCCCTTGAACGCTGTTGTTGCCTACTCTGTTGGTTTTGGTTGCCTATTGGTTTTTGTTGCCTATTGGAATTGGTTGCCTATTGGAATTGGTTGCCTATTGGTTTTTGTTGCCTGTTGGTTTTGGTTGCCTATTGTTTTTTGTTGCCTATTGGAATTGGTTGCCTATTAGTTTTGGTTGCCTGTTAGCTTTGGTTGCTTGTTGGTTTTGGTTGCTTATTGGTTATTGTTGCCTATTGGTTTTGGTTGCCTATTCTGGTTTTGGATTGGAGGTTGGATTTGGATTGGAGGTTGGATGTGGATTTTGATTTGGAGGTTAGGTGATGAATTTGAATAGTTTGTTTGGTGAGATAAATGGCTAATGATGTCATTATGGCTTAATCTAACAAAAATGTGTGGCCTGGTTTGCTGAGTTATTTGAGTTCATCTTAGTCCCTTGTATGAGTAACTTGAGTCCCTTTTTATGATGTTCGAACATAATCCAGATGATGAAGGGACTCATGCTTGTGGCTTGAAGAGCAATAGATGATTTGCTCCTTATTGGTGTAAAATAAATAAATTGAGGATTTAAATCATCAATTACTTCCTCAATGAGCTATGCAATTATCCCTGGTGAATTTAAATAAACACAACTCTATTAAACTTGTTGACATGCAAAAATTGAACATAAAGATAAATTCTTTTCATCATTAATTGTTGCATCACTGCTTATACAAACCAGTACTTCACCATGTACATTACACATCACAAACAAAACATAAATCCTAGGCCCAAAAACTTTCTGGTTTGATTAGAAGTGTTGCTGCATCTTCTCCATAAATTACTAAAGTTGTGTATATGTCTTCTTATATACTTGTTATATACCAAAAAGTTGCATCTGTTTCTTGTCCTTCATACACAGTAAGAAACTTGTGCAAAACAGTACCTTCATCTTCTCCCCATTCTAGGCTTGTGTTGCATCTAGGTAGTCAAAAGCTTCACCAACATTAATGAACCTTTCATTTAGATAAGCAATAGCCTCATCTACAAGTGATTGCTTAACTTCCACATTGTCAGGTAGTAATCCCTGTCTCTCTAGCTTTCTTTTGCCATGGTGTGGATTCTTGTAATTATTCCCTTCTTTGCATTTAAGTATCTCTACCATGACATATTGCAATTGCAACCAAGTGTACTTACTTCAATACTTCTGGATCAAAGAAATCATAATAGTCCTGCACTCTTAAAATCAAATCATCTAGATTCTTAGACAAAGACTGATATTGTAGTGCTTGAATAGCTCTAAAAAATCCCAAGTCTAGCACATTTAAGTCATGAGACTGAGGTGGTTGATTGATTAGTTGAATATTGAACCCATTCTGAGTTGTTGCTGCCATAAATGCTGGGTCATCTGCATGAATGTGATGTCTAGCATTGTCTTGCTGTACGTAAATATCGTTTGACACACCCTCTGGCCAATTCCTCATGATGGCAGGGATGATAGTGTTTATTATCGTGTCCCTCATAACTGTTAGGTTTACACTTTCAATTGCCTTTGTCACCAAAGTTCCTGCCTTTCTGTTCTTAGTTGAATACTTGGTTCTCCTATAGTCAACAAAAGGATATATGCCAAATTTTCCATCATGTATCATATTCCCTTCACTGTCCTTAATAGGTCTAGATGTTGCACTCATGAACATAGCTTTAATCTTATACATCTTAGATTAGTAACAACTGTAAGGGTTATTTTCAACAGGGAGCAAGTAGAAACTCATCATGTCTGGACTCAAATAAAACCACTTTTCATCTATGTGAACAACAGTATGCATGTCAACAAATTTTGGTGGTTGTGTCCTTGTTGCTGGTAATATGTGCTGCAATACCCACTTCATTCTTTGAAACTTGTGATCATCTGTTAGTTTTGGGTGAGTGCTGCTTGTGTGACTTCTAAGCCTCCCCTATTTCAGCAGTCTATACACAGTGGATGAGGGGACTTTAAGATAACCAGCAAATGCCCTAATACTTGTCCTTAGATGTAATGGGACTGACTGAAGCCATTTTTCATCATAAACTCTAAGCTTTCTACCACATCTGCCTATTTTTTTGCTTCTAACATCTATTGGCTGCCCACTTTCTCTCTGTTTTTTTGCATCTTTCCATATTCTATTTAATGTCATCCTACTTATGCCATACTTTCTTGCAAATTGTCTTTTTAAACCCCATGCAAGTTTACCTTCTGTTTCTAAGGTAAGAAGTTCATCAACCATCAATATCCTTTTTTCTAAACTTAACATTGGTTTTTTTCTTGATGAGCTTACATTGTTTTCTGTTTGTGTGTGTGGTTGGTGTGGGTGAACTTGTTGTTGCTGTGCTTCCTGCTGTGTTTCTATGCCTTTATCATCATCATCCGTGTACTGATCATCATCACTTTGATAATACTGTCCCATTTCATGCAGCAGTAAGTCATCTTCCATGCCTTCAATTTGCAGCAACTCGTGAAGGCCAAAGAACCCTGCATCTCCCTGATCTGCTGACCCCATTTTGAGTGATTGAAAGAGAAGAAGATGACTGAATTTTGAAGTTTTTTGTGGGAAACTTTAGTTTGTAATTTTTTGAATGATTTATTTAAACATTAATGTGCAGTGTGTGCAGTGAACTAGTAGCTTAACTTAATTAACTTGTAATGATACTAAACCATGGTAGTTGATGACATTTTCTCTCTCTTCATTTTGTGAAATAAATCCTCATTTAATGTTGGGGTTTATATAGAAGAGAGAGTTTATAGAAGACACCCTTAAACTGGTTTGAAGAAGGGAAAAGTTTGAATTTAATGAAAATTTGAAGATTATGAAAATTTTGGAGGGAAATTAAATTGGTGCCAAAAAAATTGGTTTTCTCTGATTTTTTCCCCACTTGGGCGTGCAAAATAAGGAGGGAAGTTGGTTGTGGTCCCTGCTTTTCTCTCTCCTCCCTTCCCTTAAGGCTTAAACCCCATGTGTAATGGTACCCACTAGTTTAATCCCCCTCCATTACTTTTACTTAATCTCCTATTGAAATTTTGCCTAGGTTCCTGCAATTTTCAAAAGTGTAACCTGTAATAAAAAACGGAGGAAGTATGTTATTTTTAGTGGCACAACACATAATTATATAAAATTTTATAATTTATTACATTGTAAATTTTTTTAACCTGCACCCAACATTTAACTTGCCCTCCCACCTAAGGTTATATAATAGCTCTTATATTGGTATGCTTAAATATACTATCCTCGTTTTTAATCAGTGGCAACATTTTTCTAGACCAGTGCAAGATATTATATAATCATGTGAGATCTTGTTAGATCTGTCTTAATGTGTATTTTAAAATATCACCTTTATTAGAGTAAATCGATGTAAATATATCTAGTGTCTATTTACTCTAATAACCTTTTTATAATTTTTACTAAAATGTAACTAAACATAATGATCAAAGTTGTGTGTTTGAGACCAAGCAAAGACAAACGAACTAAAAAAACGGAGGAAGCATATAGTACTAATCTAAGCAATATCATTTGTTTATAGAAGTTTGTATCATGGATTCATGGGCATGGATTAAGAGTATGTTCTGTTCAACTTATTTTGTCTTATCTGATCTTATCTTATCTTATAAGATCTTATAAAATCTTATCTGATATGATCTTATCTTATAAGATAGTTTATTGTGTGTGTCTAACATCTTATTTATCTTATGTTATCTTATCTTATCTTATCTGATCTGATATGATCTTATCTGATTTTATCTTATCTTATCTGATCTTATAAAATCTTATATACGTTAAAATAAGTTGAACAGAACGGACCCTAAGTTATGTACACATATCCATCAGTGTTTTAGGGTTATTGTGCACTGAAAGAATGTAGGACATTATAATATATATCAAGAATCCTAAATTTTCCTAATATGTTACACAACATATACCAAGGATGTCTTGGCCTAGTGGTTAAAATTGAGGTGCTGTGAACGATAGGTCACAGGTTCGAATCCCCCTCCCCTTCTTTATACTTTGTACTGCCTTTGTGTCTCATATGGATCAAAAAAAATATGTTACACAACATATTAATCATAAGCATTTTCCGTCTAAATAAACCAGGGGTGATGACCATGATGCATGCTGGAATCTGTAAGAGTGGAAGTAATGAGAAGGGTATATGTGTGTGTTTTTAGCGATTGGAGTGCAAAACTTATTGTCTACGACTACGTCAAAGTGTTAACTTTAAAATTAAGTGAAAATGATTCAGTATATAATTTAATTAGTAGGAAACTTAATCAATAAATTAACTTTCCTCAGCTTTCTATGCAGTGGGTGCTCCATTGCTTTGTCTTATACTCTTATACAGTCTTTGCTGTCGATCAACTAGAAGGGGGGAATTAATTAAAAGCCTTTACTTAATTATAAACCTTTAGTCTTTAACCCCCATTCTCCCCTTTCTTAGGTCATGTGCCAACTGCTAAGATTCCTGTTCCTAATTAATGGAGTAAGTTAGATGTTCATGAAATTGCTAAACAAAGTTAGGAATATCTTTATGTGAGGTCTTAATTATTATTAGTTCTATTGACTTGTTATTGCTGATTTACATTATTGGCCTATGGTCTAAATATAAGCACTATTTTTTTTGGATATTTCCTCAGGTACCCTTGAGGTTTGGCTTAATTCCCAAGATACCCCCCACATTTGGGGAATTCCTCAAATACCCCTGAGGTTTGTGTTTGGGCTCAAGATACCCTTACTATGGACGGAACCCTAATGCCGTTAGGTTTTCCGTCCATAGTACCCCCAATTTTCTCTCTCCTCCCATTCCCCCACCCACCGCCAACTCCTCCCCCGGCCCGGGCCCGACGGTGGCGACCACCACCCCCAGCTCGGTGCGGCGACCCTACCCCCTCCCTTCGCCGGCCAAAACAACAGCACCCCCGGCATTGGAGCCGGTAGCCCCACCCTCGACACCCCATCCTAGCTCTCCCTTTCCACATTCTCGATTCCCCAACCCCACCCCGACACCACCCCGACACCACCCCCTCCCCCTTTCCCCCTATCGAAAATGGCCCCCCTTCCCTGTCCCCCATCGTGAGTCGACCCCCCCCCCTTCCCCACCCGGATACGCCCCCCCAAACCCTTAAACCCACCCCCGAAACCACCCTAGGGTCTTCTTTGTCTTCTTTGTTTTCTTTGTTTTGGCCGGCGCCAACGTCGGGGGTGAGGGAATCGGGAATGGGGAAGGAGGGGGTAGGGTCGCCGGCCCGGGAGGTGGGTGGTGGTCACCGGCCGTCGGCCGCCGGGGGGAGGGGGTTGGCGTGGGTGGGGGAATGGCAGGAGAGAGAAAGTTGAGGATACTATGGACGGAAAACCTAACGGCGTTAGGGTTTCGTCCATGTAAGTAGTATCTTGGCCGCAAACACAAACCTCGGAGGGGTATCCAAGGGAATTCCCAAATGTGGGGGCGTCTTAGGAATTCAGCCGTCACTCGGGGACACCTGAGGAAATTTCCCTTTTTTTTTCTGGTCCAAAATAGTACCGAAATTCTTGGAATATTACGTGTCGACAATATAGAAAATATCCCCTACAATTGTTATATTACAGCTACGCTCGAAGCTTGTTAACTCCCGTTTGCGAAAGCTAAGTCACCTCAAGTCCACATGGAGTGGAGTTATAAAGTACAATGCAATGCAATGCAAATGAATTATAACTCTAGTGTTTGGTGTTGTCTATCTTTCTTATATGTTGCCAAGTTTTTTTGTCTTCATGCTCTTGTACTTTTCATATACTCCGATATATATATAGTTGGTATATATGAGATGTTCTGTTGTGACATTAAGTCATTATTATTTAGTTTTTATACTATAAATATTAAGTTATATAAAAGCATACCATTTAGTGACAGTATAAAAAACACACATTTTAGCGACCACAAAAATTAATCGCTAGAGACTAAGATCAATTACATTAATATAAGATCCCACTGTTATTTAAACTTTCGCTACGTCAAACTGAAGACTATTTTTTTCCTTTTGGAAGGAAATAAAGATAACAATAGGCAAAATACAAATTCTTGAAAAAGACGGTCCAAATCTAAGAAATATGTTTTTCAAAAATATTTATCCTTGGTCACGTGAGACCTCATGCACAAGGTTAGATACGATAGTCAATTTATCTTTTATGCATAATATACTCAAAATCCCTAATACATGGAGTAGTACTAGATATAAGATTTATAAGTATACAACATTCACATATACTCGGATCTTGGTTCAATTATGAAGCCTGATTTTTATTTTAATTATGGAGCCTGATTTTGTGTCTCGCATGCAAATTATATGAGTGGTTGTCATGTCGAGAGTCTGAATTATCAGTTAACCAAGAGCATTATAAAATTATTGAATATAGTTCTAAAGTATAATGAGTTTACTCCTATTATGGATTAAATGTGTATTCTTAAATCAGTCTCATATATGCCATACTTATGTGATTATGTTATGTCAGTATTTTATTCCACAATGATGCTCTTTCATGATTTAATTCGTGTTAGAGATGACAGATGTTTATCTCATAAAATCATTGAGCAGAAAAGATTGACTACACCTCACCTTTTTAGTAGTAGTATTTTACGACTGAATAAGAAGTTGATGGCACTTTCGTAGATCGATTGTTCCTATCAATTTTTCGTAGATTGTCTATTGATAAAATCTAGGAAAATTTGTCAAAAAACACCTTTTAAAGGTTTAATTTTGCGAAAAAAAACCTTATAAAGTATTCTTTGCAAAAAAAAACCACAAAATTAATTTTTCTTGCAAGAAGAAACCTATTCCCTTTTTCCAATGTGTTTTTGCTCAATTCCGATGCTGACCCTTCTATATTTCTTTAACCCCCTATTTCCATTAACTGCAGCACCACCCCTATGCGTCTCAAAAACCACACTGGAAAATGAGAATATGTTTCATCTTGCAAGTAAAATTAAGTTTGTGGTTTTTTTTCGCAAATAATGCTTTAAATGGTTTTTTCTCGCAAAATTGAGCTTCTAAAAGTTTTTTTTGGCAAATTTTCCTAAAATCTAATATATGTATAGAAAATTCACCATTTAGGGAGAAAAAGTTTGTTGTGACTTGTGAACACGCACTAAACTAAAAACCACTAAAAAAAGAAATTTGGATATAAATCACCGGAAGAAGGTGACAACCCTTAAAAATATAATTACATACTTGCTTTAATTTTTTTATTTATACCAATAATTTGTTAAAAGACTAAGGCTCTGTTCTTTTCGAATGGACTGAAGTGAACTGAATTTGTGTGAACTGAACTGAACTGAACTGAACTTAATTTGTCTGAAATGAATTGAATTGAACTGAACTGAAGTGAAGTGAATGAAAACTATGTGAGGAAACTAACTGAACTGAACCGAACTAAATTTTCATTAATTCAGTCCAAAAGAACAGAGCAATATATTCACATAATGACACAAAAAGAGGGGAACAAATCCAAATCTAGGTAACAAATCAACACCTATCAGACAATGTAGATGACATATTTTGTCATAGATGGGATATGAGTATTTCAATAGACTTTAAGTTCAGACTACCTCGTCTTCAACATGATCAGATCTAGATTGACACTCATCTTGAATATTTTTCTTATTTTAAATAATTAAGTTTGAAGATCTGTTTCACTCTTTTCTAATTGTGATTTGGTAGTACAATCTGCTGCATAATTACAAAAATCTAATCATTTTCAAAAGAAGTGTTTTATAGAAGAAAAATAATTTGGCCAATTATATTAGATGATGTCATTAAAGTAATTTTTAAATAGGAGATGGATCTAACACTGTATTACTGTGGCAACTGAAGTCCTCTGACCAACCTTTTAGTGGTAGCTTAGTGGGTTGCTAATATTAAACACTGCATTCGCTAGTTGCTACCACTATTGCAAATTCATATTTTTTTAAAAAAATCAGTCTTTTATTGATTAATACATTAAATTGTTCAAACTTCTCTTCAACTTCAGAGTTCAGATTAATGATTTATGTACTACCGACTATAAGTCTATAACAGTGTTATCACCATCACAAAAATGGATGAAGTATGAAGGCCCACATCACTTTTTCTTAAGCATGGTCTATTTTTTTCCGTCTTGTATGAATTAATTCCTAATAATAGGGAAAAAGAGGGTTGTAAAGTACTACTACTTCTATAGGACAAATGTTCGGATAAGTCTATCTCAATTCTCAGTCATTCTTATATACTTATATTTGGATTTAATCAATTAATTATACTTGTATAATAGGAGACTACACAAACTAGTGTTTTGTCATTTGCAATTACTACATACTAGTATATTGTCATATGCGATCCAGATTTTTATTGATTAGTATCTGATATTGATATTGATTTTAACAAAGCCTATAACTATTAAGTCGAAATGTATAGGAGGACATCCATGTGAAATCATTTTTAATTGAGAGTTACTTTTCATGGAATTATAACAATCTAATTTTGTACTACTTATCATGACATCCAAAGGTAGCAAATGTAGACCCCAAATTACATTTTGATTTAGATGGAATGATTTAGTGCAAAAGCTTATACTTTTAGCATAATTCTTAAGAATCAAATCATACAAAAAAGCATAATCATCACATCAATTGTACTTAGTTGCCAAATTACAATCATATAATTGTAAGACGATCAACAATGGAAAGGGGTGGGTGTCCCATCACATAGTGATTAACTATTTACAACCAAACTGTAGATTTTCATATCTCTTTGAGGGATAGAAAATCGTTTTCTTCAATTGAAGGAACACAAAAAATTAACTCGCATGAGAAATTAATAGCTACACAGGACAAGGCTGAGTCAGATCCCTCATTACCAAAACAAAGCATATGCCATGCAACAACTGACAAATCTCCACCCTATCTATTTATATGAAATCATCTTGTTCTTCGTATATACAATGACTATATATAGCACCCTTTAAATAAATATAGTAGAATAAAAAGAGAAGTACAAACTACAAAGCAGAAAGCATCAATTATCAAGGCTGAATGGTAAAAGCTGTTTTGTACAAATAATTGTCTCCACAAATCATTTTCAAAAAGTTCTGTTTTTATCTGTTGAAATGGACCCATAAAGACTCAATAAGAGTATACAATTCAAGTACTTTGTATGATCTTATATTAATGCATTATCGAGTCCATTAATAATAGTAGTTGAAAAAAAACATAGTTCAAATACTAATAAATGAGCTAATTGATAGTAACTACATATGTTTGGCAAAAACAAATGTAGAACTTGCTTAACATTTAAAATTTGACACAAAAGCTCAAAAGACATATTTATGTTAGTCACTATCAGATAACTTGTTAAACCCTTTAAAAAGTTTTAAAAAGTGACTAAAAATAACTGATAAATTCAATTAGCTACTCATTTCGACTAGATAAAATTATATAACAAATAAGTTGTCGTTTGGTTGCTAATTGAAATCATGGGAATTTCAAATTTCTAGGAATTGTGAAATGGGCTTAGTTGTTTGGTTGATACAAAATTTTAAAAAGTGGGGAAAGTAGAAATTCCCATGAATTTCTATTGCTTTCAAAATGGGGGAATTAACTAACTACTCTTCATAGGTAAGTAGAAATTCCTATGAATTTCCACTTCCCTTATACACTACCAAACAAAATTTTTAATGAAGGAATTTATATCACCTGTAATTGAAAATTCATTCCTATGATCAACCAAACGACCACTAATTCCTGTCGACATTCACCAAGAAGCTATATAAATTCTAACAATACGATCCGACGAAATTCTTACTAAAGTAAATCAAGGAGTCAAATGTATAAGAGAATCACGTGGGAGCCCAATGATTGGAACTCCCACCTCCCAAGCTCATGGTCGGGAGTTTGACTTTCATCAACCCCAATTATTGGGTGTTTGTGTGGATATTCTTACGGGTATAAATCCCCGTTTGGGATCCCCTTCTTACCCCCTACCAGGGTTAAGCAACTTTGGCGAGTAAATTCTTAGAATAAAAAAAAAGTCAAATGTATACAACCCTATTTTACAAAATAAAAATAAAAACATAGGAAAATATACTTATCTTACCCTTAATTACATTAAGAATAGAAACATAAAACAAAGTATGAAGTGAATAATAATAAATAAATAGAAAAACAAAGACAGCTCACCCTGATCTCCCTTTCAATTTTTTTTACAAAAAAACACTGCCATCTCCCAGCTTTTCCACCCCATACTCTCAGCACCCACACCATAGTTTATAAACAAATGAAGAAAAGAAGAGGCATCTAAAATTCCATTTATCTTTGCCTAAACATATAATATCATGGACTTAGCTGTTCTTGGATCCAGAGATTCTGGGTCTTATTGCATTTTATTAATCCCTTGGTATTATAATTCATTTTCACATACTAACAAACATTAGTATATGGGATTTTCCCAACTCAAAACTTATCTCTCCTTCCTAAACTCCTAAGCTTTGCAAAACAAAAACAAAACCAAAACAAAACACCACAATAACAAACAACTACCTTCTAAGTTAGTTCTACCTCGATCTCTCTTCCTTTTTTGGTGTGTGCTGTTTTTTTCATTGAAGTTTGTAGCTTCTTCTAGGGAGGAACAGCCATATTCTTTTTTAGCCTCAATCACTAGCTGCTTACTTAAGCAACAAACAACTTCTTTTTCGTCTTTCTTTGTTTAATTGTAATGCCTGTCAATCATCCATGGCACCATCACCTTCATCCCCACCTCATATTTCTTATCTTCATCCTTGCTATGTCCTTCAAACCCGCCTTCGCCGTCAACCCACAAGGCGAGGCGCTCCTCTCTTTGGAAACGAACCTTAAACGGATCGATTTCGGCCTTAAGTAACTGGAACCCAATTGATCAAACACCATGTAAATGGTTTGGGAGCTCTTGCATCTTTAAAAATGAAGTGATGGAGTTAAACTTGAGGTATATAGATTTACATGGCAATGTCCCTTCAAATTTCACCTCATTATTGACCTTAACAAAGGTTACCCTAGTGGGAGCAAATCTCACTGGTACAATCCCAAAAGAGTTGGGCTTACTCCAAGAGCTTAAGTCCTTAGACTTAAGTGACAATGCCTTAAATGGTGAAATCCCAAGTGAGATATGCTACTTACCCAAGTTAGAACAACTTTACCTTAACACCAATCATCTTGAAGGTTCAATACCCATTGAACTTGGGAATTTAACTAGCTTATCTTGGTTGATTATCTATGATAATCAACTTAGTGGTACAATCCCAAGTACAATAGGAAACCTCAAGAATCTAGAAGTGATAAGAGCTGGTGGAAATAAGAACCTTGAAGGTCATTTGCCCTTAGAGATTGGCAATTGTACTAATTTGGTAATGCTTGGATTAGCTGAAACTAGTCTCTCAGGCTCTCTTCCTTCAACTATAGGCAACCTCAAGAAACTCGAAACACTCGCCATTTACACCGCCCTTATCTCCGGTGAAATCCCACCAGAGATCGGTGATTGCAGCAATCTCGAAAGCATATATCTTTACGAGAACTCGATCTCAGGTTCGATTCCACCTCACTTAGGGAACCTTAAGAACCTCCAAAACCTTCTCCTTTGGCAAAACTCTTTGGTGGGCACAATCCCTTCTGAGTTAGGAAGGTGCACCAATCTTGTTATTGTAGATATGTCATTAAACTCATTGACAGGTAGTATACCAGCATCATTTGGAAACCTGACAAATATGGAAGAATTACAACTGAGTGTGAATCAAATATCTGATCCTATCCCATCTTCTTTGGGATCATGCACAAGTCTCACCCACATTGAGATTGATAACAACCAGTTAACTGGTGTGATCCCATCTGAGTTGGGACAGTTAACCAATCTTTCACTCCTCTTTTTGTGGCAGAACAAATTAGAAGGAAACATCCCACAAAGTTTAGCATACTGCAACAACTTAGAAGCCATTGATTTCTCATCCAATAGCTTAACTGGGATTATTCCAAAAGGGATTTTTCAGCTACAAAAACTCAACAAATTTCTGTTATTATCCAACAATTTGTCGGGCACACTTCCACCAGAAATCGGGCAGTGTAGTTCATTGATAAGATTCAGAGCAAGCAACAACAAGCTCACTGGGGCAATTCCTCGAACACTTGGTGCGCTTAAAAATTTGAACTTCCTCGACCTTGGGAATAACAGGATTACCGGAGTTATACCGGAGGAAATCTCCGGTTGCCGGAATCTCACTTTTCTCGACCTTCATTCCAACTCCATTTCTGGGTATTTACCTGTAAGTTTGAGCTCACTTTTTTCTCTTCAATTTATTGATGTTTCTGATAATATGATTGAAGGGAAATTAAGTAAAAATATTGGGTCACTGAGTTCACTCACTAAACTCGTTCTTGGGAGGAATAAACTCAATGGGTCGATTCCGAGTGAGATTGGGTTATGTTCGAAGCTTCAAATGATCGATTTCGGCAACAATCAGTTTTCCGGCGAGATTCCGGCGACTATTGGGAATATTCCGGGGCTTGAGATTGCTTTGAATGTAAGTTGGAATCAACTTTCCGGCGAAATACCGCCGGAGTTTTCGTCTCTCACTAAGCTCGGAGTTCTCGACCTTTCTCATAACAAGTTTTCCGGCGACCTACATTCTCTTGAGGCCCTCCAGAATCTCGTGGTGTTAAACATCTCTAATAATGAGTTCTCGGGAAGTGTGCCGGTTACGCCGTTTTTCTCGAAGCTTCCGCCGGCGATGCTCGCCGGCAACTCCGGTATTTGCATCGCCGGTGATCGGCGGTGCGGAGTCGGAAGTGGCGGCGCCGGTAGAAGGGCGAGGGTGGCGGTGGCGGTGCTTCTTTCCGTGGGGTCCGTGCTGCTCCTTGTGGCTCTCTATATTATATTTGGCGGGGATCGATATTTGCGTCGGGCCCACAGAGATGACATGGAGTGTGTGGATGATGACGTGGAAATGTGTCCGCCTTGGGAGGTCACGTTGTACCAAAAGCTTGACCTCTCGATAGTTGACGTGGCAAGGAGCATGACAGCCGGGAATATCGTTGGTCGAGGGAGGTCTGGTGTTGTTTATCAGGTAACACTCGCATCGGATGTTACCATTGCTGTTAAGAAATTTCGGTCGGCCGATAAGCTCTCGACGACGTTCTTCTCGTCGGAGATCGCCACATTGGCTAGGATTCGACATCGAAACATTGTTAGACTATTGGGGTGGGCAGCTAATAGGAAGACTAAGCTTTTGTTTTATGATTATATGGTAAATGGCACCCTTGGTGCATTGTTACATGAGAGTGGCACTAGCACTGGTGCAGTGTTGGAGTGGCATACTCGATTCAAGATAGCACTTGGTGTAGCAGAAGGGCTTGCTTATTTGCATCATGATTGTGTACCAGCAATTGTTCATCGAGATATTAAGGCACATAACATATTGTTGGGTGATCGATATGAAGCTTGCATTGCTGATTTTGGTCTTGCTAGACTTGTGGAAGATCAAAGTAGGTCATTTTTAGAAAGTCCACAACTTGCGGGATCGTATGGGTACTTTGCTCCTGGTATGTATCAAAATCTATCCAACTATTAATTTCATTCTATTAATTCATTAAAGTTATGTTACATGCATCTTTTTTAAATACCTTATCATTTATCTTTGTTTATAATCAAATAATATCATACTAGGCTAGAACCGATGAATGGAGACCGTATATAACAAACTGAGAGTTCTTATTTTCGTTTACTTATTACTAAATAAATTCAATTTTGCATAGGTAAAATGATTATGATATTTACTTATTGTGTGCTTTAATTTGTTTGTAGAATATGCCTGCCCTGTGAAGATCACGGAAAAGAGCGACGTGTTTAGTTATGGTGTAGTTTTGCTAGAGATTATCACCGGAAAGAAGCCCGTCGATCCTTCATTTCCAGAAGGGCAACACATTATTCAGTGGGTTCGAGAACACTTGAAGAGTAAAAAAGATCCAGTTGAAATCATCTATGACAAGCTCCAAGGTCATCCGGATACACAAATTCAAGAGATGCTCCAAGCGTTAGGCATCGCGTTGCTATGTACTAGCAACCGCGCAGAGGATCGCCCTACAATGAAAGATGTTGCTGTATTGTTGAAAGAGATTAGACATGAAACAGGTAACGAGGCCCATAAACCAACTAGCAACAACTCAAAAAAGCAAGAGAATCCATCTAATTCCTCGTCAACATCAAAAACCCCACCTCAATTGTTGCTTTTGCAAGAATCGTCCAATAGTTCACTTGCATATTCATCTTCATCCCCAACTTACCACTCACAAAATCAATAATGTATGCTATTAAGTGCTAAAATTCGTTTTTGATTTGCATATTCTACTAATAGATAGGTAGAACACTAGGTGCTTGATAAGGAATTGTAAAGTGTTAGTTAGTGACATTATTTATCCAATGTAAGATAAGACATATGAAGATGAGCAATACTGAGTGTACAGTGAATTCATATAATTCGTTATTGCCTTTTTGGTGATTCTACCAAATATCTCATGATAACTCTTTATCAACGAATTTTTAGAGGCTTGTGAAAAGCAACCACTATAACAATATATACAGTATCTCAGAAGTTTATATATACCTCTAGATGTACCTTTTTTTTTTGGCCCCTTCTCGAAACTCAAGGTAAAAATAAATTTCCTACAATTGTCTTTCATTTAGCCACTCACCCACAGGCCCAACAAACCCCCTCCTCCCCCCCAAACAACATTGAAATTTGTTTCCACCAAGATTTGAACCTTGGTCTCCTATGTGGGAGATAGGAAGTCATACCATTGCTCATTGGACCCGAGGCTCCTTGGTATACCTCTAGATGTACCTGGATATAGTATATACTTCATCCGTTTCACAATATATGCACCATTTGCTTTTTCAAGCACTCCAATACTCTTCTTTGGACATTAATATATTTAATTGTGTATAAGTAAAAAATATAAAAAGTTGATATTTGGAATTCTCGCATTGAGACGAATTTAACAAGATCCCACTTGACTATGTTTTTTCTTACGTAATGGTGAGAGAAAAATCATCAAAGTTGCTTGATGAATAGTGCCTAGATGAGAAATGGTGCATGTATTGTGAAACGGAGGTAGTATCAAGAAAGTTATGAAGTGAAATAATCTCAAATAAGGAAATTTTAAAATATTGGTAAAATCCTAAAACAAATAAAGTATCATTAAAAAAAAAAAAAAAAAAGACATTAGAGTATATAGTACTGGAAAGAACAGTACTCAGTTAGTACTTCCCAAAAATCAATCCACTCCAAGTTTACTTTAAATTTACCTGGATTTACATGCTTGCTAATCAAGGCTACTCTTTTTTTTGTAATGTATTGGGGCTAGGGCCAGAGTTATACTCCCAACCCAATTACTATGAGAATGAGGAGAGACCAATTGGGTAAAAAAATTATATCCAAAAGTGCCTCTAATTGAATTTGAACCCTATAACCTTGGGATCATGAGGAACGAGCTCTAACCATTAAATCAAGACAATTAATTGCTGCTAAGACTGAATAAATAGATGTGCACCATTTTGTGATTTCACCATCAAGTCATCATATGTCTTTTCTTCAAGAGAAGGGTAGGGGTCGGGGATGTGTCGGATTTGTGTGTTTGTGCGTGTAATGTTGGCCTTGGCCATGTTAATTTTGTCTCCCTAAAGGATCGTAATTCCGAGAGGTGGACAAGACATATATAAGGTCTTGAGAGTTTGCATAAATGATTGTGTGAACCCTTGCTCTTTTATGTTTTCTGTGCTGCTAATTGCTAGTATATATCTATATCCCTACTTTCTGAATAAAATATCTCTTTTATTTAGAAAAGTAGCCTCCTTATAATAAGAATGCTATTGCGTAGTGCAAATCGGATATGCGATCAAAAAATTCAAATCGGGGAAATATTGTCCGGCGAAAATCAAATACTATACGATTTTCGCATATCCGATTAAAGTTTCATTTTTACCATATTCTTCTATGCTATTGTGATTAATTATGAATATAAGTTCGATTATGGTTTGAGTTTGTCAAGTTTAATGAATATTAATATATTATTTTAAAATATAATAGCAGACACATCACAATAATTGAGTTTTAGACAACTTTATGAGTGACTTTATATATTATCTTAATAAACACGTATGTTACTTAATGTAATTTCTCTAAAATTCAACACAAGAATTATCAACTCACACTCAATTTCTTCAAAATTATTTCGCATAAATACTCAAAAATAAGAGAAAGTTCCACGTTTGTTGGTACTATCAAGGCCCCTACCATGTGCTTTAAAAGACATACAAGAACAAATGATGGCCTAGTATTACATTATATGCTAAGTTGCACGGAAAGAGGCAAATGTTTAAGTTTGATGTGTGCCTATATATAGTCAATATAGATATAGCTCAGAAACCATTATGTGCAAAATCACACGGCTTTCTAATTTTTGGACCCTCATCATGTGAATCACATAATGGCTTGCTTTTCAGCAAGCAGCAGGTTGTTGATTATACTCCCTCCGTCCCTAAAGAAATTGTCCATTTCTTTTGAATGATAGCGTATCAAAGTATTAAGAAGAAATCGTATGTGGGGCGCTTTGCGATTAAATCATAATTAAATATAAAAATTGGTACAATTTTTATGAATTGTTTATTAAGGAGAGAGAATGTGGGTTATATGAGGAAGTGGGTGATATTATAAAAATTGAAAACAAAATAATATTTTAATTGGTGGACCCATACCAAATAAGGAAATGAGAAATCTATTTGGGACAGGCATAAATGGAAAAATGGGCACTCTATTTAGGGACAGAGGGAGTAGTAGACTAGTAATATCAAAATAATAGGAAATCGAATTTCCTTTGAAAAACATCGAAGCAAAATCTGTTCTTATTCAGTGTGTGAATTTAATGTCAATTGGGAAAGAAACTTAATAATCAGCAAATGACGGCTATAAAAACCATTACGGAATAATAAGAGGCAACTAATAAGTACGAAGTATTGGATTAGGCTCCACATCAGATAAAATCATATATTGCAATTTGCAAGTAAGGGTGTACATATTTTAAGGGAAAGATTGATAAGGGCGACCGAACGAGCTTTATATATAACTAAATCAAGCGTCTTCGAGGTTGAGAATCTTGAGATACCGAGCCTCAACAAGCACCCATTAGAACGAACTAATCTAGCTACTAGATGAGTGACGACATTCCCGACTCTTTTCACATGATTACAAGAAAAACATATCAAAAGTTCATGTATCCATTAGAGTCCTTCCGATAATTTCACTCGTGAATGACATTCACAACATTAATTGCATCACACTCAACCACCATCTTTTCAAACCTAAGCTTTTAAGCCACCAACACCCCCAAATCGACTAGCTATTATTTAGCCCACTGTCCATTCCAGCCAAAAACACATCACTGAGTGCCCACAACAAGTACCTCACCTGCATCCGATCTTAAGATCACTCGAAGGCAAACACGACCTCACCCACGCCCTCCACAATGACAATATCTACGTTCACCTTGTTTGAATGGGTTAGGTTAGTGTTAGGGGTATTCATGGGTGGTTAACCGTCCCGAAACAACATATCGGTTCGGTAACCGAAAGTTTCGGCACACTCTTTTTTGCGAACCGTAACCATAACCGTTTTGACCGGTTACCGCCTAAGCGATTAACTTTTTTTGGGTACGGTTTTTCGGTTAACCATTAACCGTTATTCAATTTATACTATTATATTTTACTTAATGTAAATATATATTTTCTAATTTTGTGTGCATATACTATAATATTACATATACTCTAATATAAAATATATTATAAATTGGATAATAAATCCATAGAAAACATAATAACACTAAGAATTTACTCCATTTCATAATTATAGTGTTTAAATTAGTAATAAATTTTTTCAATAATCTCATACTTCCCCTAATTGTTGTTACTTAGTAACAAATATTAGAATTAATGTAGTTGTGGATTGTTGGCAAAAACATGAGAGAGAAAGTTAGAGAGAGAGAGTGAGCTTGAGAGCAACCCCCATCAATGGATTCAGGTTACCGGGAAGAAGCCCGGACAAAAGCCCTCTCCAGCACGAAAAACTTGTTTTATCAATTTCCTCCCCATAACAATCTCCAAATCGGAAATCGCATCCATCTTCAAACAATATGGCACTATTACCAGCATCTTCGTCCCCCAGTTATCCAAATCGTACCAAACTCATAGATTTGCTTTCATCAGATTTGCTTCAAGTCTAGCCATGAACAAAGCAATTCGATATGAAAATGGAAGAAAAATAGGCTCAAATAGAATCAAAGTTCACATAGCAAAACATGACACCTTCATCCCAGAAACATACCCAAATCCACGCTCCTCAAATCAAAAACCCCCTCCGAAAATTCATACCAGAAAACCACCCCACCATGCAGCTCTCCGAGATACCCGAAGTTATAAGGAAGCCACCACTCATCTCCCACCCCCTCCACCCATCGGAATCCACCCAAACCCAACATCAAACCACTGTAAGACCCAAAACCACATTGCGAACCAAAATCAAACCTCAAAAAAACCCAACTTTCACATTATCCCACCCCTCGAGCTTGAACCTCAACCCGAATGCTTCCAATTTGAACCTTGTTTAGCAAGGAAACTAAGCTCAAAAATACTTGGTGAAGATACGGAGGGAATCAGGGATATAGCCACAGTCATAAAAATTGATGGAGAGGAATTCATTTCCATCACAGGGAAGAAAAGTTGTGACTATGACGACCTGTTCAAAAGAAGTGCAATTGCCACCTCAATCTCATCAATGTCTTCTTCCCAAATCTTTGATCACATCCTCGCTGAAGGAGTATCATGCCTGACAATCAAGCCACTAGGTAAGCTTCTCCACCTGATATCCTTCGAAAACGAAGAGGAAAAAATTGAAATGATTAGAAGCAAATGGCTCGAACAATGGTTCAATGACATTGGTGAGATAAATGAACACAGTGCAACTTACTGGAGAAAATCATTGTTAAGAATCTATGGTGTTCCACTATGTGGTTGGGGGAAGAAAACTTTTCAAAAATTGGAAATCTCTTTGGAAGAGTCTTATCCACAGACTCCTCAATTTTTTTATTATGGGACAGTTCTAATAATAACAGATTGTTTGTTCTCAATCAATTGCAAAATGGTACTGAACATTGGAGACCTAAATTACAAAATTTTCATTTCGGAGTATGGTACTCAATCAATGGGTGAAAATCAGTCATGTCAGAATTGCAGTCCAAGGTTATCCATGTCCACCAATGATGAGGAGGATGATGATTGCAACAGTCCAAAATCCAGCCCAAGAGTCGCATCCCCTGACCCCCAGCTATCTAATCCTCGTGGAAGCCCCAATTATGATGACCTGGGGAACATGCAAATTAATGACGTTGCAGCAGACAAATCCCTTAGCAAGCCTGCCACCACATAAAATAAATCTGTCCCATTGAGCCCAGTGCTCTCTGCCAAAACAATCATTAAATCATCATCTCCTGCCCTATCCTTAAGTAAAACCTCTCCTATTAAAAACACTAACCTCTCTGGTCAAGTTTCTGCGGGCCCAGTAGTCAATGGTCCATCTCCAATTACCAATGTTCCCCAAACCCATCCCCAAATATCCAGGCCTCAATCTTCTCCCCTACCAATCATTGAAACCTCAAACCGTTTCCAACCTCTTCGCAGGCCCAATCCTCTTCGCGAGGCCCAATCCTTCATCATCTTCCTCCTATTCTTTATCGAGGCCCAATCTTCCCTCCTCGGTTTCGAGGAGTCAATTCACCCATCCATCAATCATCTTCACTAAAAAAAAAAGGGCTATGCGACTACTATCCAAATCTAAAGCCTCATCAAAGTCAAGGCAAAAGCAAAAACACAAGTCAAAGTCAAAAAGTATCAAACTACCACCATTTCCAAGTCTTGAAGCTTCATCCTCCCCACCTCCCAGCCTCAATTCAGAATCAGTGTTAAACCTTGGCCTCCAACTTGGACTTCAATTCGATGGATCGCCCTCAGCCCTGACCCACATAATTGACCTGATCATTACTCGTCAAAAACGCAGTTGGGCCGCTACTCGCAAGGCGCTTCTCTCTACACACTTTCCATCAACAAAATCATCATGATAATTTTGTCTTGGAACATACGTGGCCTTGGTGCTAAGGTGAAAAGGAGTTCTCTCAGAAATCTCATCTTGAAACATAATCCAAAGTTTGTTTTCATCCAGGAAACTAAACTCGAAATCATAACCAACGGAAACCCTTCGATCTATCTCGAAGGACCCCAACACAAAGTGGGCCTTTAGTCCCTCAAATGGTAACTCAGGAGGCCTTCTCTCCTTGTGGCAATCGAGACTTTTTCACTATGGAATCAATCCATGCTCATCAAAATTGGATTTCAATTTGGGCCGATTCCCTCATCCAATCTCAATTGTTGCCTAATAAACCTGTACAACCCTTGTTCGGTGGAGGCTCGAGCTTTAGTCCGGAGAGATTTCTCAATTCCGGACGTCCTCTAACCTACCTTGTCTCTTGATGGGGGACTGTAATGAAACCTTGAGCCCAAGTGAGAGAGGGAGTCAATTTTTTTTAACTAACGGTTCCAATGATTTTAAAGCTGTTTTGCAGGTACTCAATCTTATTGAAATTCAACCAATCAATGGGAAATACACTTGGCTCGAGAGGCAATTCTAAATGCAAGATTGACCGCATGTTCGTTTCCCCGATTGGATGAACGCATTCCCATCACTAAAGTTGAAACTCTTGAAGCGAGCCCTTTCGACCACTTCCCTCTATTGGGCCCCGGTACATGATAAAAATTAGGGCCCACGCCCATTCGGGTTTTTTAATCACCGGCTCAAGCATCTTGGCTGTTTGAAAATCATCAAAGGCTCATGGCTCGAATCTCTTGACAAGCCCATTGAAGAAAGGCTGAAAAATGTGAAGCAAAATCTCATTAAATGGAACTCTAGTGAGTTCGGGAACATAGATGAAAAAATAACTTCCCATGAAAATACGATTCAAAACTTCGATGAAATTGCAAACTCAAGAATGTTGAATGAAGGAGAACTCGGTGAAAGAAGAGAGGCACAATTGGGCTTATGGGAATGGATGAGAAAAAGGGAAATGTATTAGGCCCAAACATCTAGGGCAAAATGGATCAAAGAAGGCGATCAAAACACACGATACTTCCACAGAACTGCATCACTTAGAAAGCGTCGTAATGCCATTGAAAGTCTTGTCGTAAATGGACTACAAACTGAAGATCCTGACGAAATTAAAAATGAAGCAGTGAACTTTTTCAAGAAAATATTCAAAGAAGACCACACCATGAGGCCCACCTTTAGTGACCTTGGCTTCCAAAAACTTACAAATGATCAAGCCGCTGCCATCACAACCAGATTCACGCATGAAGAAATAGATAGGGCAGTAGCTTCGTGTGACTCATCAAAGGCCCCTGGGCCGGACGGATTCAACTTTAGATTTATCAAGAGCGCGTGGGAAGTCATAAAAAATGATGTCTATGACACAATTGAAGAATTTTGGAAGTCTGGGAAACTACCTCGCGGCAGCAACAATGCATTCATCACCCTTATTTCGAAATCTGAAAATCCAATGGGCCTCACTGATTTTCGGCCAATATCCATGGTAGGGAGCCTCTATAAGATCATAACAAAGGTCCTTGCCCGTCGTCTCCAAACTGTGATGAGTTCAATTGTAGGGCCACATCAGTCAGCCTTCATAAAGGGACGTCAAATTCTAGATGGAGCTCTTATAGCAGGATAGATCATCGAGACTTGCAAGAGAAACAAAACAAAAGCAGTACTCTTGAAGCTTGACTTCCACAAGGCTTTCGACAGTATCTCATGGGGTTTCCTTGATTGGATACTATCTCAATTGCACTTCCCCGAGCAATGGATTGGGTGGATTCGTTCGTGCGTAATGTCGGCATCCACTTCCATTCTTCTCAATGGTTCTCCAACTCAACCTTTCAAGCTCCAACGTGGACTCCGACAAGGTGACCCTCTCTCACCTTTTTTGTTCGACTTAGTGGTTGAATCCCTGAACCTTCTCATCTTGAAAGCCACATCAATGAATTTGTGGAATGGGGTTGATGTAAGTCACAATGGGCCTAGTATCTCACATTTGCAATACGCGGATGACACAATCCTCTTTTGTAATCCCTCCCATGAAGCCCTATTGAATGTTAAAAAGACTTTGATTATATTTGATCTTGCATCGAGATTGCAAGTAAATTTTCACAAAAGCATGATTTTTGGGTTGAATATTGATTCGGATTCTATGCAAGCATACGCCGAGTCACTCACTTTGGTGCAAGAAAGGCAACCTCCCTTTCACTTACTTAGGCCTTCCCATTGGAGGGAACTCATCTCATCTAAGTCTATGGAAGCCTATCATTGATAAAATGGAGAAGAAACTAGCGGGTTGGAAAGGGAACCTCCTTTCTCTTGGGGCAAGGTTAACTCTCATCAAAGCCTCATTATCAAGCCTCCCACTCTATTACATGTCGTTGTTTCCCATTCCGACGGGCATTGTTGAAAAAATCATAAGGATACAAAGACAATTCTTGTGGTGCGGCTCTCTTGAGAAGAAAAAGTTTATCTCTCCCATTGCATGGAACCAAATTGAAACTCTCAAATTGCTAGGGGGACTGGGAGTAGGGAATCTCCAACATAGAAACATGGGTTTGCTACTCAAATGGTTGTGGAGGTATCTTACGGAGCCGGATTCTCTTTGGCGCAATATCATTCAAGCAAAGTATCACTATGACTCTTCCATCACTGCCCGAGATTTCATAGCTCCTGCTTGGGGAGGCCCTTGGAAATCCATTGTCACGTACATATTGAAGCAGCCCCGTGGCAAGGAACTCATCTCCTCCATTATAAGGAAAAAAATCGGCAACGGAATGGAAACGTCATTCTGGCACAATCTATGGATTGGAGACTCCCCTCTAAAAATTTCTTCCCCGAGGCTATTTCGAATCAGTTCTTCTCCTACTGCTATGGTCAATCAATTCGGGTTCTGGGACGGTTTGGAATGGAAATGGAGTTTCGTTTGGTCTAGAACTCTTCGGCCTCAAGATGAACAAGAGCTGAACACTCTCCTCCTCATGCTACAGCACGTCTCCCTCTCCTCATCTAATGTTGATACTCTTATCTGGGCTCCAAGTAAATCTGGTACCTTTTCGGTGAAGTCAGTTTCAACGGAGCTTGCCAAAACCAATTCCCTTCCTGACACAGGTTGTACCAAAAAATTATGGAGGGGTTTGGTTCCGCACCGGATTGAAATCTTCACTTGGCTTGTGTTACTTGAAAAAATAAACTCCAAGGCCAAACTTGCAAGAATTGGGATAATCCCAGCATCCGAATCTCTCTGTGTTCTTTGCTCTCAATTTCAAGAAGATGTCAATCACCTTTTCTTGCACTGTTCTTTCTCTCACAAAATTTGGGCATGGTGGCTGCAGTTATGGAATATGGATTGGGTATTTCCTTACAGCATTCGGCTTGCCTTTGAGCGGTGGCAATCGCCACTTCGTGGCCCTTTCATCAAGAAAGTATGATGTGCTGTTTTTTTCATTATGATTTGGTCAATTTGGATGGAGAGAAATGCGAGATGCTTTAATCAAGTCGAGTGCAATGTTGAGCAAATACAAAACCTCATTCTCTTGAGGTTAAGCTGGTGGATAATCGGTTGGGGTGATACGTTCCCATATTCATCAAATGACATTGTAAGAAATCCCCACTGCTTATTATGGTCTCCCCCACGAATCAGCAAGCATCTCCTCCACACATCTTCAACCACTTCAAATTGGTTGCCTCCACCTCTCAACTCACTTAAGTGGAACGTTGATGCCTCACTGAGTGTAACGAACACTAAAACCGCGATTGGGGGTGTTCTCCGTGATCATGAGGGTCGCGTCAAATGCTTATTTTCCAGCCCCATACAATTCATGGAGATCAATCATGCTGAGGTTCTAGCCATCCACAGAGCTCTCAAGATATTCCTCTCATCTCCTTTTGTGGGAAACTATGGTCTTGTTGTCAAATCGGACTCGGCAAATGCGGTCGCATGGTGTACATGAGAAAACAAGGGTCCATGGAACCTCAACTTCCATACAAATTTCATTCGTGGTCTTCTCACTTCAACAGCTAGTTTATCGCTAGTTTACAAAGGGCGTGAATCAACTGTGGTCGCTGACTAATTGGCAAAGCAGGGTCTCTCCCGCCGTGATGATTTTATGGCATGGCTTTAAGTGTAGCTCAATATCGTTATTTGATCCATGAATGTGGCGCTTCTATGTTTTTTGAGTCCACTGTAGCTTAGATATTTTGTCTCGTGTGGGAAATGTAAAGGCTACTAGCCAACCAGGCTATGGCTCTATCAATAAAACGCTACAAACTTTCAAAAAAAAAGAATTAATGTAGTTATTGGAAAATGTTTCACAATACATAAAATAGAAAAAAAATATTTCAGTTTTTCGGTTAACCGTTCACTCAAAAATCATAACCGTAACCGTACCGTTTAACCGTGAATTTTACCGGTTCGGTAACCGTACCGTTTAATCCCAAATTTTCCGGTTCGGTAACCGCCCATTTTGACCGATTTTCCGGTTTTTCAGTACGGTTTTTCGGTTTCGGTTTTTTAGTGTCATGTGCAGGGGTATAAATGATGCAAGTCGAGTTTGAGTTTGAGTTTGAGTTGACTCGACTCAACTCGTTAGTATTTCGAGTCGAGTTTTGCCTGAACTTTGATCGAGTCGAACTTTGACTGAAAAGATTTCATGTAGCTTGCAAGTCTCTCGTGCTAAAAGTAACCCTTAGGTAGAAGACAAGTCAAATTTAGGTATTTTGCTATAGATGATTAGGTATTTGAGCTTCTCAAGAGTTTTCAAGTCGAGTATTGAGTTGTTCAACTTGACTCGCCAATAGGTCGTTTCAAAATTCGATCCGGACCAAGATAAATTTGACCGATGACCGGACCCAACTCTGGACCGGACCGGACCGGTCACAACCAGTCCGGTCTCCGGGTCAAGGATTTTAATTTTCCAGTCTTCGGTCCGGTCCGATCCAAAACCCTATAAAAACCGGTCTTGGACCGGACCGATTTTTCATTCAAAAATATGAATATAGAAGATAAAAAATATAATTTTCTCCTTTAATATGTTTGAAAATCTATTTTATTAGTAACTAATTTAGATTAAAGTCTCAAAAAAGATCTTGAACAATTAGTTTTCGTTGTTTATTTTATTAATATTTCCTTATAATTATCACACGTATTAAAAATAGTGTAGAAAAGTGCAAAACCGGGCTAATTCGGTCCGGTCCAAGGTTTGGACCGGTTTTTCCGGTCTAGTCCGGTCCCGATCCAATAAAAAATCGGTTCGGTCTCCGGGTCTTAAATTTAAGAATTCCGGTCTTCTGTCTGGTCCGGTTTTTCCCGGTCCGGTCCGGGTTTGGACCGGTGAACAGCCCTACTCGCCAACATCTCGAATCGAGTTTGACTTTGATTAGAACTTACTCGAGTTGATCTTTGACCGAGTTTTAACCGAGTCAATCTTGAGTATCTCGCAAACTGTCTCATCTAATTTACACTCCTAGTCAGAGGTTTTTCAACCCGTATATATATATATATATATATATATATATATATATATATATATATATATATATATATATATATATATATATATTTGACACAAACATGACACAAACACGAACTTTGCCAACTCTAATACTTCATCCGTTCTGTTTTAAATGAAATGTTTGCTTTTTTACGCATCCCAACGAGCTTCTTTAATTGTTAATATCTTTAGTTGTGTACACGTAATTAAAAAATATAAAAAAGTTATAATTTGATAGTATGCACCTAGACGAATCTAACAAGATCTCACTTGATTATGTTTTTCTTTATATAATGGCGATATATTAGAGTCAAAATTGATCAATAAATAGTATTATTTCACCCAATGTTTTATTTATAATAGAACGGGGAAGTATAAGAATGTTGCAAGTCTATACTAAAATTGAGAGGAAAGGAGCAGGGTACCTTTCATTTAATAAGTTAGCAAAATCAGTGTCCAATTAAATGGACCCCATATCTAAATTTTTGTGCCATTATGACATGCTTTTTTCTGCTCTTCATCTCCATCGCTCTTTTATTTCCTAATCTTCACATGTATGCATGACTTGAACTAACCTTTTTTTTGGATAGTCTCTTTGCCTACTTTGATTGATTTAAGAGTTACCCAGAACAATAGTAGATAAATTCCACTAAGGCGAGTATTGTAATTTTTAGAAAGGGAGGAAATATATGATTAAAAAGAATTTGTACTGTTTTTTTTAATCTTTTCACTTAGAATTTTGACACTATTAAATCTTCTCATTTTTTTAAAATTTGTAAGAAAAATATAGACTATATGAGGCTTGTTTGATTCGGCCTCAATTAGTACTTTATTAATATTTAATCGTTATAATTTTTCCCAATACATAATGAAATATATTTAACTTCAAAAATGTATTTTTGAAGACGTGCCTAGGAAAGTGAGAAGGATAAAAAAAACAGAGGGAGTATATTATAATATTTTAAAATTTTGCTATATGTATAAGCATAAAATATACTTAAATAGTAATGTGATTTTGGGTGTTATCAAATGCTTAGACCCTATTTAGTTGAAGAAAAAACATTTCAATGGCAAATAGTTTTCAATGCAAAATTATTTTCTACTGAAAAATGCAATTGAAGGTTAATTTTTTTTTTGTTTAGTTCCTCGGCAGCATTGTTAGAGAGAAATTGAAAAATGAAAAAAGAGGGAGGGTCGGAGGGGATGGAAAGAAGGAGAGAAGATGAAAGACAAGGAATAAGAAGAAAAATGTCACAATTCTTCTTTATAATTCATGGGTTATCTAGTCTTGATACAACTTCTCACCCAAAAACTACTATTTTTGCGTATGAACTTTCGTATATCATTGACCCTAGTTTGCTCCTTAATTGAATTCTATTCTAATAGATAGGCTCACAATTTGATTTTAATCTTCATAAAATAGTATCATCGCATCAATATCGAACCTTAGACTAGCTGACCTAATTTTAATATATAGTCGGTACCACAACAGAGACAATGACACTTTCTTTAGAGAGATTATGAGGGTGTTTGGTTGAGAGAGTTTTGGGGTAAAAAGAGAGGTTTGAGATGAATAGAGAGGTTTGACTAGTTCAATCAAACCTCTAATAGGAGTGTTTGGTTAAGAGAGGTTTGAGCCCAAAAGGCTAATTTAAAAAAAGATACTAGTAGGAGCTTTTTAGACGAGAGGTTTATGAATTTAGTTATGTAATGACTAATATATCCTAAAGTTGATCAAATTTACTACTCACTCCGTCCCAGAATACTCTTTACACTTTCCTTTTTCATCTGTCTCAGAATACTCTTTACACTTCTATTTTTGGATATGACCCACCATTATTTTAATTCTTCTACATTTTAAGTTGGCCCACACTCTCTCTCCTCCAAATAAAATAATACCACTCCTACCACCCACCAACTCTAACCATGGCCCACACTCTCTCTCCTTAAAATAAAATAATACTACTTTTACTAACTACTAACTCCTATCACATCTACTTTTCAATAAAAAAACAATTGATAACCAAACAACAACTTATCATCTAAAGCTACGTGCATTGATAAGTGTCAAGAGTATTCTGGGACGGAGGGAGTACTTTTTATTAAAAAAAACTCCACCAATGATTAATTTCAAAATCTTTATTGGTCGTTTCACCTAATAAAGTACCAATCAGCAAACATTTATCTACCAAACACTTTCAGGCAATTAGCTAGTTGGTCAAATTTATTACTTTTTATCAAAAAAACTCCACCAATAATTTATTTCAATATCCTTATTGGTCATTTCACCTAATAAAGTACCAACCAGCTAACAATTATCTACCAAACACTTTTTGACAAATCAGCAATAAAACCAACTAATACAATAAAGCCTAACCTTTAACAGTTAATGCAAACAGCTAACCTCTAACAATTAATGCAAACAGCTAATCTCTAATTGTTAAACATGGCCTATATGGACAAATGCTTAAATCAAAATAGGTTATCGATATGACAGCTTGTACAACTTAAGGGATGTTGTTTTTTGGTGTAATAGTTAGTAGCTATTACAATTAATGACATCTGATTGCAAACATGAAACATTGCATAGGGTGGTCGATGGTAGAGATTCTAAGTCGCTTTAAAAAACTACCCATAACGGGTCGCCAATGACTTGACCAGGTAATAAAAAATTCTATCATTTTCTTTTCATATAAAATTGAGCTTTGACCCCATGAAGTCTTTCAAATTTTCTTATTTAGCACATTTATTAGATGGCAAGTAGGAAACAAAAACTCAATTTAAGGAATTGAAAAAAGGGCAGTTTCTAATTTCTTTGTTTTCTTCTGGAATTGTATTCCTCTTCTGCATAAAAAAAAAGAAAAAAAAATAAAATAAAACAAAATAGAAAAATGTATTCTAACATACAATCAAAATGTTTACCTTCTCACTCCTCACGTGCCTACACATGCAAGTGACCCAGAAATACAGTTTGGGACCCAATATTGGACCCTCATGGGAAATCTTTAGTTCTAAAAGGATCTTGATTAACCACCATTAAAAAGACCAATTAATCCAAATTTAGGAGCTTTTAATTAAGTTCCATTTAAGAAAAGAAAAGGGAAAAAGAATTGGAGATTCTCGACTTAGATCACAAGGTCAGGGAATCTCACATGCATGCAAGTAATGGCACGTGATTAGAAATAAATAAGAAAGTTAGGCCACGGTCTTTACTAATATAAACTAGTGTGTGGCCCGGGCGATGCCCCGACTCCATACATTGAGTACTTTATTTTTTTATTTGCATTTGAGAAAGTTTCAAAACTCTTTTTTTCTGTCTTTTTTCATTAATTTTTCATATTTTAATGAGGGTTTTACATATTAATATGGAGAGATATCTCACAACTCATTGCTAGTTAAGATGGTAATGAGTGAGATTTTCAACTTAGGAGGTCTAGTGTTCGAATCCTCCTCCATGCATTTTGATTATTAGTTGAATGGATAATAACATAATGCAAGAAAAAAGTGAGGGGTGACACGTGGCACGTAGACTTTCTTAGGAACGCTTTTTAATATATTAGTATAGATTCATATTATCATTATTATAAGCTTTAACTAGTGTGTGGCCCGGGCGATGCCCCAACTCCATACATTGAGTACTTTATTTTTTATTTGCATTTGAGAAAGTTTCAAACTCTTTTTTCTGTCTTTTTTCATTAATTTTTCATATTTAAATGAGGGATTTACATATTAATATGGAGAGATATATATATTTCTCACAACTCATTGCTAGTTAGTAAGATGGTAATGAGTGAGATTTTCAACTTAGGAGGTCTAGTGTTCGAATCCTCCTCCATGCATTTTGATTGTTAGTTGAATGGATAATAACATAATTCAAAGGAGGGGTGACACGTGGCACGTAAACTTTTTTAGGAACGCTTTTTAATATATTAGTATAGATTTATTTACGAATACAAATTGTTGGACACTTTCGCTTTTGTTATATTTAACAGCTTTCAACCAAAAGGTATGGTGATGCCATGCAGTTAGATTGACCTATTGAGAACACTACAACAATTTACAGTTTAGACAAGCATGAAACTCAGAGAAAAGAAGTTTAGAGCGAGAAAATCTCAAAGATATTATTATGATGTAAGAAAGTTATGTTTACAAAGCTATTACAGAACTATATATACAAAAGGGTCTTAGCAACTAACTAATAGCGTGTACAAGAAGCTTGTAACTAACTAAGAGAGCTTGTAACAGAATCGTAATGACATGGCATATAAATATCTGGCTGTTGTAGCTGAATACTTTGATGAGCTTAATGATCAGTAATATCATCAGCTTTACACCCTCCCTTCAAGCTGGAATTGGGGATATGAGACACAAGACCAAGCTTGACTGACAAAAAATGATGTTGATCAGCACCTAGAGCTTTAGTCATAAGGTCAGCAAGTTGCAAAGAAGATCTAACATGATGAAGAATAAGAAAACCAGCCTCATAATGTTCCCTAACATAATGACAATCCACTTTTAGGTGTTTTGTTCTTTCATGAAAAATGGGATTTTCAGCAATATGTTATGTTGTTGTATTGTCACAAAATAGGCTGATAGGTTTAGAAATAGAAATGGATAGATCTTGTAACAAAGCATCTATCCAAACCATTTCACTTGTTGTATGACTCATGCTTCTATACTTAGCCTCAGTAGAGCTTTTAGAGATTGTTTTCTGCTTTTTTGTTTTCCAAGATACAAGACAGGAGCCAAGGAAGACACAGTAACCTGTTAGAGATTTAGCAGAAAAGGCACAGGTAGCCCAGTCAACATCATTGTAGGCTGTAAGGGAGAGATCAGTTTTAGAATAGTAGAATAAACCATAGTGCAAAGAGCCTTTAAGATATCTCAAGACATGTAGAGCTGCATTAAGATGTGGAACTCTAGGATGACTCACAAATTGACTGAGTTGTTGAACTACATAAGACAAATCTGGTCTAGTCATATTGAGATAAAGGAGCTTCCCAATAAGTCTTTTGTATAACTCAGGATCATCAGCTTTATCTCCTTCATCAGAACTCAACTTTAAGGCTTTAGGAAAAGGAAAACCCACAATTTTACACTCAAGTATGTTTGTAGCTTTGAGAAGATCAAAGATGTATTTTCTTTGATTAAGAAGAATACCAGAAGAGCTTCTAAGAACTTCAATGCCCAAAAAATAGGTGAGTTCACCCAAGTCTTTGATAGTAAAAGCTGTGTGAAGAGCAGCTTTTAAATTAGAAATAAGTTGTAAATTGGAACCAGCAATAAGAAGATCATCAACATATGCTACCACCACAGTAAAATCTGAGCCATCTGATTTTGTGAACATAGAGTAGTCATGTTTAGACTGCTGGAAACCAGAAGCAAGAAGAAACTTGCTTAATTCAAGATTCCACTGCCTAGCAGCTTGCTTAAGGCCATACAAAGACCTTTTAAGCTTGCAAACTAGACCAGGAGTAGCTTTAGCATACCCAAGAGGTGGATGCATAAAAAGATCCTCAGTTACATAGCCATGTAGGAAGGCATTATTAATGTTAACTTGATGAAGAAACCAACCTTTTGCAGCAGCAAGAGCAATAAGAAGTCTTACAGTGGTAAATTTTGCAACTGGACTAAAAGTATGTTTGTAGTCTTTGCCATGTATTTGTTTGTCACCTCAAGCAACAAGCCTTGCCTTCAACCTTTCAACAGATCCATCAGGTCTGAATTTAGTTTTAAAAACCCATATACAACCTATGGCAGTTTTACCAGATGGCAAATGAACAAGATCCCATGTTTGATTTTGTTCCAAAGCATCTAATTCTTGCTGCATAGCTGTGATCCAGCCTGAATCATTTTTAGCCTGATAATAATGGGAAGGCTCGGGTGTAGACAAGACATTATTCAGACTGACCAAAGTGGCAGAGTCTAAATGAGAAAGAGTAGGTTCGGTAAAAACATTAAAGGAAGAAGAATGAATGGAATCAGGTATAGGTCGTGTAGGTAAAGGAGTAGAAATAATAAAATCTTGAAATTTAGAAGGTATAATATGTGATCTGGTTGATTTTCTAAGAACATTATGAGTAGGTTGTGGAGGTAAAGAAGGCTGTATAGGAGGAATAGGTTCAGTTGGTTCTGTAGGTGATGGAATAAGAGGCATATTGTGAGGTGAAGAGGAAAGAATAGGAGAATTGGTAGAAGTAACAGAAGGTGTTACAGATGGTGTAGTAGGAGGAGTGAAAGGAGAAGTAGGAAAAGAAGGGATAGCTTCATGATCAAAAGTGATAGGATCACTAGAATGTAATAAAGAGGAAGAAGAAGGAGAAGAAACAGAAGCATTGTCTTTGAAAGGGTATTGAGATTCCATAAACAAGACATCTCTGCTTAAAATAATCTTGTGTGAAGCAAGATCATATAACTTGTAGCCATTCTGAGCATAAGGATAGCCCAAGAGCACACATCTTATAGATCTAGGAAGAAACTTGTCTGCAGATTTTGTAGCTGGATAACATAAACAACCAATTGTTCTCAGAGAAGAATAATCAGGAGGCTTGTCCATAAGCAACTTATATGGTGTTTTCCAATTCAAAACAGAACTAGGAAGAAGGTTGATAACAAAAGTGGCAGATAACAAACAATCACCCCATAATTTTTCAGGAAGACCAGCCTGAAATTTGATTGCCCTTGCTGTTTCCAAAAGATGTCTGTGTTTCCTCTCAACTCGTCCATTTTGTTGAGGAACACCAGGAAGACTCTTTTGGTGAATAATACCTTTAGAAGCAAAAAGAGCAGTGCATTGATCTTTGACAATTTCAGTACCATTGTCACTCCTGATAGCTTTAACATGAGTACTAAATTGTGTTTCAACCTAAGCCAAGAAATGAGAAATAATAGAACTACCTTGATCTTTTGTATGAACTAAATGAGTCCATGTGGTTCTGGTATAATCATCCAGAATAGTCAAGAAGTAATGGGCACCAGATAAGGTAGGATGTTTATATTTGCCCCATAGATCAATATGAATGAGCTCAAATTTATTTGTAGCTTTAGAGGAAGATTTTTCAAAAGAAAATTTGTGATGTTTAGCAAAGATACAAGGTTCACAATGAAAATAATGAGTATCTTTGTCATATGGAACAAACAAGTGTTTCATTTTGCTAAGAGATATATGACCAAGTCTATTGTGTAAAATAGATAAAGAAACAGAATAAGTTGTTTTATTTACAGAATTGACATGCTGAGAGACAGAACAAGATGTAGAAATATTATTTGATGAATGACATTCAGAACTAGCATGCAATTTATTTGAAACAACAGAAGAAGAAACTAAAAATTCTTCATTGAACCTATATAGACCAGCTTGTCTTTTACCAACAGCCCTTAATCTTTTAGTTGTAAGGTCCCGAAAAGAACAGGAAGATGAATTAAAACAGTGCAAACAACCGAATTTGATCAAGTAATCTTCCAACAGAATAAATATTATGTTTAAAATCTGGAACATATAGAACATTTTTGAGCAAAAGATCAGGAGTAAAATGAATATTTCCATATTGAGTAATGAATTTAGCAGAACCATCAGGTAAGCCAATTCTTAGAGGTTGTTTTAGAGTGTAGATAGAAGAGAATAATGAGAGATTGGAAGACATATGATCACTGGCACCGTGTCTATAATCCAAGATGAAGAATCATAAATTGTACGAAATATACTAGCATTAGCAACATATTTCATACCAAAGAAAGTTAACAAGTGGATGAATTGAAGTTCTGTTGCTTTTGCATCATCTTCATAACACCTTGGAATACAACTTGAATCATATCTTGATTCACAGGAACAAAATGAGTATTTTTCCTTTCCAAGAGAAATATCTTCCAGAGGAGTATCATCACAAATAGTGATAGGTAAATCATGGACTGTTGCAGCCATTTTATGAGAATGCTTATTCTTCAGATTAACAAACCACTCAGGTTCACCATGTAACTTGAAACAAGTATCTTTTGTTTGACCTCTAACCTTGCAATGATCACAAAATCAATCATATTTTTCTATTCTTGCCTTCTTAAAATCTCTTTTAACACCTTGATAAGCCCGAGAAGAAGATTGAGGTTTGAATTGAGAATGTTTAGTACTCATAAGAACACTAATCTCAGTTCCGTCAGCAGTAATAGAATTTTGTCTTTCTACTTACTGTAAAATATGATATGCTTTAAGGACTCCGGGAAGAGGATCCATGCTCAAGATGTTAAGCTTAACGTGATCATATTTGAGGCTTAAACCAGCTAAGAGCTGAATCAATTTTTGGAGTTGATCAAAGAACAAATAACCTCTTTAACAAATTACATGAACATGATTGCATAGCACCACAAGTACAAGTAGGAATTTCATCAAACACTTCGATTTCATCCCAAACCTTCTTCAATTTTGTATAATATTTAGTGACAAGAAGTGATCCTTGTTCAATAGATGTAAGACTTTTATGAAGATCAAACAATAGAGGAGCATTGGAGTTTCCATACCTCTCCTTAATCTCTTCCCAAAGAGCTTGTGCAAGGCTAGCAAATGCAAAACTCTCACTGAAAGAAGGTTCCATGGACTTCAGAATCCAAGAAGTTACTAAGTAATCATTTCGATCCATTTATGAAATCTGCAGATTTTGAATAAGGCTTCTTCAAGTGTTCCATCAATGAAACTCATCTTATTCTTAGCTCCAAGAGCTAAAGTAACAACGCGACTCCAGTTGACGTAATTGTCACTATTAAAAGGCTGAATTCCTAAATTTTGTGTGTTACTATCTCCATTGGAGATAAAATATGGATCATTGTAGTTAACGACATTGTTTGAAGAATTTACGTTATTTGCTTCAGAATTTGAAGACATTTTGTAAAATCAAATATAAATTTGAGAAGAAAATGATCAGAAATTGGATCAAAATTTGCGGAAGAAATGATCGGAATTTAGATCAAAGAAGAAGACATGATTAGTAATTAGATCAAATTTGCGGATAAAGTGAGGTATTAAGCACAAAGCTCGATACCATGAAAAAGCTAAGGTAATTTGCGCTTTAGATGAGCATGAAACTCGGAGAAAAGAAATTTAGAGAGAAAATCTCAAAGATATTATTATGATGTAAGAAAGTTATGTTTACAAAGCTATTACAAAACTATATATACAAAAGGGTCTTAGCAACTAACTAATAGCGTGTACAAGAAGCTTGTAACTAACTAAGAGAGCTTGTAACAGAATTGTGATGACATGGCATATATATATCTGGTTGTTGTAGCTGAATAATTTGATGAGCTTGATGATCAATAATATCATCAGCTTTACACCTATGAATTCTGAAAATTTCATATTTGTTGACATTAAAATAGCTGAGAAAGGAAAATCATACTGAGATTTTCTTGCTAACATTTTGTAAAATGAAACTAGTTTGTGGTTTGTGTGATATCATCAGCTATTACACCGTGCATATTTTTTAAATTCTATCGAGGGCGGGAAGAGGGACAACTATTGTAACAAGTAATAAATTTTTGTTCATTAAAAAATTTTAATAAAAAAAATAGATATGATATAAATGATATCATGTTCATAGTAATTAAGAGAGAAAAAAGAATCATAGTAATATCTTACTATTATAAAAAAATGATGCGTGCAAAAAAGACTTTTGTAAATCCTTTTAAAAGATAAAATAAGGCTTCAATATCTTTGTTTTGAAATAGAAGTATATGATTTTGACATTGCATTACATTACATTATATTGATGCGTAAGCTCTTGCTTTACAAACCATGTCAGACGTGTTCAACATTTGTATGAAGTGTAATATGTTTATTATTTGAATGAGAGGCTTACATCAACTATGAGAAGTACAAATACACGACTAGAATCCAGTTTTAAGAGATTAGAATCCACTATTTCGTGCCAAGTCTACTCAACTAACTCAAAAGGCCTCTATGAAACTGATCAAATCGCAAGCAACATAGTTTCTAGAATAACATAGTAGTTTATATATTGAGTAAATTAACAATACACCCCCTTCATCTTTTTTTTTTTTAAAGATGCTTTTAGTTAGAATCTTCTCTTGGAATCAATTAACCTATATTCACTAGCATATGTTGATGTTGCATGAATCATGATCATATAGTAGAATATTCCCGTAGAATATTTCATGTAAAAATGCTTTTCTTCTTTAGCTTGAGAAAAGTGGGGTGAAAAGAATAATTTGTACTCCCTACGATTCGTTTCTTATCGATGTTCCTAGTTTGACTTGTATATATATTTATAGTGGTGTTTACTGGGCCAAAATAGATCGAGCTTAAAACAAAAGCTGAATGTTCTAATTAAATTAAGGATTGAAAATAAAAAATAAAAAGAAAGAAGAAGAAATAAACACGTAAATACATAATGATGACACTCCTCACAATGAGCACAAATCTAATCATAAATGACTTATGGGACGAAACAAGCAATACATTCTCACCACTATGATCTAGCATGTATTGCCATATAGATGGGTACCATAATCTCAAGCAATAATTTTAAGTCTATAATGCTATATTATATATGGTTATGAATTATAAAATGACCTACAATTTTGATACCATACATACATGTCTGCTATTGTCTGTCTAGATAAGAGGAGTGAGGAATCAATCTCTCACAAAAGCGCCAAAAAAGGTTTCTCTACTTCATAAATTATACTTCCTTCTTTTTTATTAAATGACTGAAAGAGAAATGATACAATCCGTAAGAAACTTAAAGAGAAAAGTTGGAATCACATTTAACCAAGAAAAGAAGCAATTTTTTTATTGGACAGTTTTGTAAAAAGGGAAACTTTTTTGCCAAATAAGGAAAAGTCAATCACTTATCGTGACACTCACTAAAAAAAACAGAGGAAGTATAAATCCAGGTTTTAGAGCACTCACATGCTACTATAGTACTATGTCTCTAACTCCTGGAGTGTAGTATTGTGTTAGTCGTGAAGTCCTGCTCCAAGGGCCCAGTTGCCATCCAAAACAAATTCGGCCTTATCCTTAAAAAACATAGACATTAAAATGAAAAAGAGCCCATTGAGAAGATGATGAAACATCAAAGCCTACTCACGGTTACATACTAACATCTGCATGACTGCATGCATCAGTAATTGGGCTTCTAGTGGGTGAGTAGAGAGTATGGTGGGATCGGTTTCTCACATTGATAAACATATGTGGACCTAACTGTGGACCGTTTTAGATTAAACTTTGTATTATACTTCTTCGTAATAAAGAGAAAGGTCGCAAATATTATGAAACATTTCAAAAAGAAATTTGTTGCAGACACTAAGAACGGAAGAAAAGAAAGAAGACAAAGTAAAGAGATGATTAATGACAGAACTAGAAGATTGATTTAGATAAAAACCAATTTTCAAAAAGATCACGGGCCTAAAGCCTAAAATTCTACTCCTAAAACTATAGTCTCAACTCTCTCCAATGCACCAAAAACAAAATGTACTAAAGGTTAAACTGTACGAGTTCCATACTCAAAATTGTGACTCAACCATTTAAATCATCATCGTCTCCAACATCATCAGCAAATTTATTACCAGCAATAGCACTAGTCTGATTGGCAAAGCGAAATTCAGTACCAAAACCGCGAGACTGCTGCAAGGTTTGAGCAAATGACTGAAACTTTCGAATGTCGGCATCGCTAACACTTCTACGAGCATACTTCATTGACTCCTCAAAGTGTGCTGGCTTAATCTCAGCTACCTCTTCACTTTCATCTTCTTCCATACTGTCCGGTTTTCTCTCCTCTTTCTCTCCACCTCAAGATCCTGCCAAATTTGTAGATTCAACATGTTACTTGTATGATAAACTAGTCCATAAATAAGAACTAAGTTTAAGCTACATTCATAATTTCCTAAATCATATTAGAGAGTTAGCCTATACCCTATTAGTAAAAACCCAATGCTTCAGGATGTTAAAATATCAAGTTAGTTAAGACACAAATTTGTCTTCTAACTCCACAACATGGATAGTAGCGTGTTAAAGAAGCAAAATAAGTAATGAACTTAAGCCTTGTTTACTTCAACTTTAGAAGATAATCAGAGTAAAAATCAATTTTAATTAGCAACAATATCAGTTTCAATCAGTACTTTTTTCCTTTTTTTTGAAGAAAACATCAGTACAGATATTTCAGTTTAAGTAAAATCAAATGGAGTGACTTATAATCTTCAAAATGATATTATAAGTAAGTAATGTACCTTCTCAATGTTTTCCCGAATTGCATATTTGCAAGCACGTTGGCAGATTTCAGTTGTGTCTGCACCACTGAAACCCTGCGTATACTGTGCAAGAGCAGCAGCGTCAACATCGTTAGAAATTGGCGATTTTCTCAAACAAGCCTTGAAAATATGAAGGCGGGAACTCTCATCAGGAAGAGGGATGTAAATTAGCTGGTCAAGCCTTACAGGCCTTAGCAATGCAGGGTCAATAATGTTTGGCCTGTTTGTAGCTCCAATGACAAAAACTGTTTTCTTAGCGTTCATGCCATCCATCTCAGTCACATTTGGTTCAACACTCTATCACTAGCTCCACCAGTATCTCCTACTGAACTTCCCCGCTGAGTAGCTATGGAGTCAAGTTCATCAAAGAACAATACACAAGGAGCAGTTTGACGGGCCTTATCAAAGATTTTTTCTCACATTTACCTCACTTTCACCGAACCACATGGTCAACAACTCAGGTCCTTTCACACTGATGAAGTTGGCTTGACATTCATTAGCAATGGCCTTTGCAAGCAATGTTTTACCACAACCAGGTGGACCATAAAAGAGAACACCTTTAGAAGGTGATGACATGCCAAACTTCTCAAACTTTTCCGGATGCTCCACAGCCCACAGGGTATTGTACAATCTCTTGAAGCTCTCTTTTGACATTTTCCAATCCACCAATATCCTCCCATGAGACGTTAGGAACCTCCACAATCTGATGCCAACCAAAGAAATCAAATATTATGAATTCAAAAATAACCTTAATAAATCAAGAAAAGGAAGTGAGAGCAACATGGTAGACATAAAAAGCCTCTTGCAGTGCAAGCTTACCGTTTCACGAAGGGCTGATGGGTTGGTAGATCCCAGTGCAGTCTGAAGGTGTTCATTTGTGACGGCCATATAATTCAACACTTCAGCATCAATTGTCTCGTCTTCTAAGTCAATCACATCCATTTTCTCCCTAATAAACTGAAGAGCTCCCTCCGTGCAAAGAGCAGCAAGATCAGCACCCACATAGCCATGGGTTTCCTTTGATATTTTTTCAAGATCAACCTGAAATTTTTGGAGAAAAAGTAGAATCAACTGATGTGACTCTGTGATGAACTTCAGTACTCAAGACTTGCCTAATACAACAGGGAAATTTTTTTAAATCATTTACCACTTACATCTTCTGCAAGTTTCATATTCTTAGTATGGATGCGGAGAACTTCCAACCTCCCAACTTCATCAGGAACCCCAATGTCAATCTCACGGTCAAATCTTCCAAATCTTCTAAGAGCAGGGTCGATATTATTAGGCCGACCCATCAGGCCATCACAATAACATGGGCCCGGCTCTTAAGACCATCCATCAATGTCAGCAGTTGAAAAACAATGCGCCTTTCAACTTCACCATTTGTCTTGTCTCTCTTAGGAGCAATGGAATCAATCTTATCAATGAAGATGATAGAAGGGGCATTCTTCTCAGCTTCTTCGAATGCCTTCCTCAAATTGCTTTCACTTTCCCCAGCCATTTTGGACATGATCTCCGGCCCACTAATCACAAAGAAGAATGCTCCAGTTTCATTAGCAACAGCTCTGGCAATAAGGCTTTTACCAGAACCAGGAGGTCCATACATCAAAATTTCTTTTGGAGGTTTGACACCAATTACCTAAAAGAGCTTTGGATGTCTAAGAGGAAGTTCAACAAGCTCACGAATCTGAGCCATCTGTTTCCTCACACCACCAACATCGTCATAACCAACTTCATTCAATCTCTCTTTGTCCTCTCGCTTAATAGGCTCACCTTCACAAAAGATCTCAGTTTCAGGAGTAACAATGCAATATTCTTTCGGATCAGTTTCAACAACTTTGAATTCAACACTTTGCATCCCTCCTCTTACTAGGAAAGGCTCACCTTTTCTAACTGGACGATAAGCCTCCAAGAAATATGCTGTTTATACCACACACACACAAAAGGGGGTTCAAAATCAATTAGAAAGAAAGTACACAAGAAAAGCATGATTTCTTTTTTAAAGTATAAACTCACGTTTTAAAAAGGCATCAAACAGGTTGCCAGTCACACCCTCAATAGTATCATCAGCTTGTAATATATGAACTTTGTTACCATATTTCACATCTGAACACTGATGCACAGAAACAACATCTCCAAGGCGAACTCGAAGATTTGCCCTCACTACTTTATTCATCCTGATTTTTGGTTCTTCACACTGCTCATCTCCCAGCACAATGCATATTGTATCCTTCCTTTTCTTGCCCTGCATCAGAAGTGCACTTTAGGAGAACTAAACTAGGATTCAAGAACATATATAAAATTATTAAACATAATCAACTTAACTCACCTTAATTAACACTGTATCTCCTCGAAAAAACTGAAGTACATCCATGACAGCAGGGTTGATAGAAATCACTGAGTTGCCATCATTGAGTGCTTCATCAACAATAAGACGATTTGGAGCCTTTTTACACTCAAGGATTGCAGTAGTCCCTTTTGCCACTTTTTCTGCATAAAACCCCATAGTATTAAGAATAAGCATCTAATCTTCCATCAAAAAGAAAAAGAATAAGCATCTAATGACTAAGGTTGACATTAAATAGCTTTTGGTTCGACATTGAATTGATAACAGAATGCAATTCAATTTAGTACAAGTCCACAAGAACGTAAACTTAAAAGGTAATAATAATACATTATCTCCTAATAAGTCTATCATGCAACATAATTGTAAATTTTGCCTAGCAAAGTATTCCACATGATTACACCAAAAGAAACATCAATGCAGTTAAGATCATATCTAGAAACTTCCAACATATTCTTCAACTCAAAAAACCCTGAAGTAAAAAATTAAGGAAGTCTAATAGTCTAATCCAATAGTGCATTATACGAGTATAAACCACAATTTCATTTAATAAACTACATTTTATATTCGATAATTAAACCATCAACATCATCAACTTCTAGGGGGAGTGCGGTAAGAAATAGTCAGGGAAAGTGGCTACTTGGTTTTGATAAACGCAGTTTTGCTTTAGACGTCCTTACATCGGAGCTGTTGGCCATTTATGAGGGGCTCCTTATTGCGTCCACGTATAATTATGTGCATGCTACGGTTTTTTCTGATTGTATTACTGTGGTGAATCTACTATGTACTCTTGAGGGTAATTCTAACAAGTATATGAGTGTGATACACGAATGCAGAAAGCTGTGGAGGAACACCCCCAAAGTGAGCATTGAGTACGTTGGTAGACAGCATAATCGGGTTGAGGATGTATAAGCTAAGACTAGTAGAATTTCGGATAGCAGATGTAATGTAACTAGGATTTTCCCCTCCCCTAGTTATTGTATGGATAACTTGTTATCGGATTATAATACGCTTTATAACTAGTTGATTTAAGGTTGCTATTTTCACCAAAAAAAAAAAAAAAGACTAAAGAGAACCAACTCAAATCATCGGGTAGCCATAGAATGATTGAGAAAATTCTATAAAGGTTTCTTAATCTTATATGGGTATGATAAATACTTTCAAACTGACACAATTACAATTACATCTCCAAATGATAAAACAAACTCATGAAAATGAAAATGCTCTAAAACAATTTCCCAGTATAATTTTAAATCAAGCAGAAGATTATAACCACACAGAGTATCATCATACACCAATGTGGTCTAATTATTATTAGAAATTTCTAATCATAGATAATAACGTGCTAATAGTGCATAACTAATTTAAAACTATAATCTATTAATCTTTACACAAAAACTCACAGGTCACAACTTCCCCCATAAAGAAAGAAAAAATAGAACACCCATAACAATGGCATGCTCAAACAAGAAAACAAGAAAGTACACACAAATTAAAACCTTCATTACAATACAAATAAGATCAAATAAATACATATTCAGCACAGAAACAAAGTTTCAAAAGGGAAAAAAAGAGTACAAATTTAAAATTTTAAAGAAAGAAGCCATACGAAGCAGATGAAGAGGAGGGTTGTGAAGGAGTTGTATTCGCCATTGAAGTTTCTGGGTTGTTTTTCGGAGTTCTGTGAATCTGTGTTGCTTAGGTTTCGTTTGTGATAGAGAGAGTTTGAGGTTTGAAAGAAAGTGTTAATGTAACGAGTTTGAAAAATATGAGAAATGGCCTATTGGGTGATCTATATATAGGTTTACAATTCTTCGAATTTGGAAAGTATTTTTTTTAAGGGAATTTGGAAAGTATTTTAGTCAACCTAAACTTATTGTGATTTGATTTATTTTCTTTAGAAAAAGGAAAGATTAGACAAGTTAAAAGAATCTCCTCTAGAACCTAATACTAATTTAGCATGTATGTCCCCTAAAAAAAAAAAAAAAAAAAAAAAAAAATTAGCTTGTATGTCCCCTAAAAAAAATTGGCGTGTTGCATATATGTGAGTAGGGGTGTTAATGGGTGGTGCAACTCAGCTCATTTTGCGAACCGTAATCGTTAGACCGATTACCGCCTGAGCTTCTCTTTTTTCGGTACTGCTTTTTCGGTTAACCATTAACCGTTATTCAAGTTATACTATTATATTTTACTTTTAGTGTGAATATATATTTTCTATTTTTTGTGCAAATACTTTGATATTATATGTACTCTAATATAAAATGTAGTATTATAAAGTGGATAATAAATCCATTGGAAAACATAATAACATTAAGAATTTAATCCATTTCCTAATTATAGTGTTTGAATTAGTACTCAAGTTTCCAAATAATCACATACTTCCCTAATTGTTGTTACTTAGTAATAAATATTATAATTGATGTATTTGTTGGAAAATATTTCACAATAATTAAATAGAGGAAAAGAATATTTCGGCTAACCGTTAACTCAAAAATCATAACCGTAACTGTATCCGTTTAACTCATTACTTTTTACCGGTTCGGTAACCGTATCTCGTTAAAACTTTTTTTACCGGCACGGTTACCACCCATTTGGACCGGTTTTTCGATACGGTTTTTTGGTTTTAGTTTTTATGAACACCCCTATATGTGAGCATCAACTCCGTTTCTTAATACTTGTAAAGTTGTTTTGACTTTTGTATTATTTATTTGGACTTTGTGGTATAGGTTAAAAAATTCAAGGTATCATCTCTATTATATATTAGAAGAGGAAGGACTTTGTGTCTATCCTCTTTTACCATTATATCCCAACTAAAAAGTACAATTATAATTTCTCTTATTTGTTATTTTTTAATAAAATTCTATGAATTTTATGAAAAAAATTACATAAATAATATCATATCCCGTTTTTCTAACTTATTGGTTTGATGTTCCTAATTTCCCTTTGCGTAATCATCCGTAAGGATGATTTAGGATGGCCCAAATCTTGGGATCTACCCTAATTGTTTCTTTCCTTTAAAAAAAAAATATCTCGTTTTTAACCTATGCACCTAGTGCATAGGTTTAGATATTTGTTTCAGGTTGTATTTAATAAAATTGATGAATGTGGCATAGTTAATTAAAGATATAATTCTCATAATCAATATGTAATTGATATCTAATTCTTATTATGAGAATAGTCTTGAGCGGGATGCATAGCCTTTGCGCGGGATGCATAGCCTTGGTGCAACGAGCAATGCCTATGCGTGTCACGTGACAGCCTTTGCGCCCACGCAAGATTTCTTCTTATCTATTTATAAATTTTTTCCAATAAGTAGGCCAAGGTTTTCCCGATTTTATTCACGCTTTCTTACGCATACTTACGATCTCGCAAGGTATTTAACACTCCCATACACTCAACAAACACATAAACACATCAAACACATTCATACTTTGTTCGATCTTCCACAAGTTTTCGTTGAAGGCTCCACGATTGCAACTAGTGATGGCAATCAAGTCGATATGGAATGATCCGCTTTTCAGATGTTGGATCCAAATCCAACCCGATCTAATCGGGAAACCGAAAAGGTTGGACCTGGGATCTAAATCGGCGGATCCTATGGTTCCAGTCCAAAACAAGTCCATATTGTTTTATGCTATTTTAACTACTTTTTGATATTAAAATATTTTCTGAAGCCAAAAATCTTCCTGAGTACAATCCAATTAATTAAGAAAAGGAAACAACATACGTGAGAATAAAAATAGTAAATTGGTAGTTAATTAGCTAACAACTTAGCAATTAGCATACAGAAATTATAAAAACATCAAAGATATTAGGAATTGACATAGCAATATGCAAAATTTAAGGCAAAGCACTAAAGCCCTTTTCGAGTTCAATGTTTGCTGTCAAGAAGTAGCCAGCAATTCCATGTTAGTTCGACAAAATTAGTGATTTTTCATGTTAATTCGACAAAATCAGAGGTTTTTCGGAGTTCACCATCCTCCAAATACCCTCTAACCACCACAAACACAAGCGAAAAAAAAAAATCATATATAACTTCGTCAGAATTTAGAAGTGAACTAGAGAAAGAAAAATATATCGTCGGAAGTCGCCGGTAATTTCACTAGTATTGCACGAGTTCCGACGATCTGCGCTGCGCGAGTTCAACACTTCAATCCACTCGTGCTGGAAATCTGCTGCGCGAGTTGAAGCCTCTAATCATTGGTGGATGACGCCGAAAAGAGGGAGAGATGGGTGAGGCGTTCGGCGTTGGTCGGAGAGAGGGAGAGAGGAGTGAACTGAGGGAACGGAAAATGTTGAGTTGGAGCCAAGAGGCTGGACCCCAGCCCACAGCCCAACTTTTTTGAAAACGGATATGACGGCAGATTCCGGATATGTCTCTGATCCAACGAGTCTGAAATTTTTAGATCCGGATCCGGAAAACGGATCCAGGGTCCACCTGATCGGGCAGGCCCAAGATCTATCGTTATCCCTAATCGCACTTCCCAAATGTCGCTAATTATCTCGCACTGCAGCCACACCGCAGATAATATCGAGGGTCACTCTTAATAATTTTTCTTTTCATAGTTGTTTGCTTGAAGTTACTAAGTTTTTTTGCTCATGATAGGATCTTTAAGCCAAATTTTTTAATCCCGTTCTTATTTTTGTATATATTTTTCATGTTGTCATGTTTATGCTTTCATCACCATTATATTATTATTGCTAATCAATCCCTAAAGAACACTATTCTAATGCCTAATAAGATAATTGGACAATTGGATTAGGGTACCCAAAAGAATATGATTGCTAAATAACATAACATTAAAAAGTAGTCTTTTACAAGTTTAGTAACCAACCTGGACTAATCTTTTAGGGTGTTGAAAATACAATTGGGTAATTGTTTCATGGTATAAAAACTCGGTTAGGAATCGTGTTAAGTAAAAGGCCACCAATGGGCGAACGTAATTCCTAATCATGTTCGCAATTCGCCCTCTTCCGGGTTCAATTTTTGGTTCATGACCACTAATGAAGTTATAACGGGCAAAATTTTGATGGGTTCTCCAAATATCAATAAGAAGCTAAACCCATATATTATTCAATATGTTCTTTATCATAATTAGTTTATGATCCAACTAAACTTTTGGGTTTCTTCAATTGGTCACATTTTCAACTCCGGGTATCCATCACAATTCTCTTCTTTCTCAATTTTGGTTCTTCTTTTTTTGTAAATCTAGTTGTTTTCCTCTTGTAAATGGGGTCATTAGACGCATGTTCGAATCCCAACAACCTCCTTTTATGGTTTTTGATTTAGTGGCTAGTTGTGCGATGGAATATAATAGATGTGAATCTAAATCTTTAGTTTTTGATATAGTGATCAATGTTGTAAGAAAAAGGGTTTCTTAATTGAAGTCAAGTAACGTGTTTTTGTGTGTTAAAGTTACCGGATTTGGGTGCCTCTATCATAGTGAAATTTGATCTCGACATTGGTTTTTTTTCCGAAGGGAAATCAAGAGAGAAAGGGGATTTGAGGGAGAGGGAGAAAGATGATGGAATCAGAATCGCGAAAGAAGAATAGCGGTAAGAAGAATTGAAGGGAGAAGTGGGAGGGATTTGAGGATGAGATGCAGAATAGGAGGTCCTGCCACGACATAAAGAGGAAAGAAAAGGTGGAAGGGATGAAGGGA